>PVKN010022056.1:0-15255 GCA_004027915.1 Capromys pilorides
CCCCTGTGAAGCCATCTCACTTCACATGGCCCCCAGGCCCCCAGGACCAGCCACCACCCCTGCTCTAACCTCATCTCTGTCTACTGTTCTCTTTAGTCACCTTGACTTAGCCATGTTTGCTCCTTATGATTTTAGTCCAACCCCCAAATCTCACATAACCCAAGGAGTGCTGCTATTACAGCCAGGCTTCTACTGCCTTTTATCTGAGACCTTGTCTCAAAACAAAAATTGAGCCAGTCATGGTAGTGCATGCCTGTAATCCCAGTACTCTGGAGGCTGATGCAGGAGGACTACCATGAGTTTGAGGCCAGCCTGGGCTTCATAGCGAGTTCAAGGCCAACCTGAACAACAGTCACAGAAGGAGACCTTATCTCAAAAAAAATCATACAAGAGGGAGAAAAAGAAATAGGGAGAAAAGAAGAAGAAGGCTTAATGTTAAGGTCCAGGGTTCACTCCCCAAAACAGGAGAGAAGGAAAGAAGGAAGGAAGGAAGGAACAAAGAAAGAAAGAAAGAAAGAAAGAAAGAAAGAAAGAAAGAAAGAAAGAAAAGAAAAAAGCGGCTGGGGATATAGTTCAGTGGTACAAGCACCTGCCTGATAAACACAAGGTCCTGAGTTTGATTTCTGGTACAAAAAAAGAAAGAAAGAAAATAATAAAACCAGTACGCAAAGGGAGGCCAAGCTAGCCACGTGCCACCTTTGTGCCAACTGGACTGGAAAAAGAAGCCCTGTCTCTCAGATGCTTTATTTTCCTCTGCAGAGAAATGCCAGACAGAACACACATGAACAGACAAGCTTGCGTGCAACCTACACGTCTGTGACGTCAGCCCTTCCTAAACACATGAATGGAGGAAAGGAATAAGTGGGTGGGTGGATGAACGTGAAATGAATGAGAAGGCAGGAAATCAGGAGTGCATTAGTGGGACTCCCAGGAGTACACTGAGACTCAGCCCTGTGGAGCCCCAGCCAAACCACTCTTGTCCCAACACAAGACCCAGTGTCCCAAGCTCTCGTACTTGCATGCGGAGTCCAAAGTGCGTGCTCTGGAAGCAGTGCCCAGAAGACCCTCGCACCTGCAGGTCAAATCGGACAATTACGGTAGTCCCCACAGGCTGCGACTTCCCCCTCACCCCAAAAACCTCCCCTCCAGGCTTGGACTATACTTTGACCATCACAGAAGTCTTCATGAGATGATGTCCACTAATGCCCTGGTCATAACAAACTTTTTTATCCCTCAATGTAATCTGGAATGGGAGAACGGGAGAGACAAAAATAAAGCCTATATGGGTGCAAGGTCCTGGGGACTGTTCCAATACTCCACGGCTGGGGCAGAGGGGGACTAGTAGATCCACAGTTTTCCATTTCTCTTGTGAAGGAATAGAGAAATAGCTCCCAGGACCCCAAGAACTCTGGACCCACCTTTTTTTTTTATTTTGAGAGAGGGTCTCGCTTTATATTTCAGCCAGGACTTGAACTCACTATGTGCCCCAACCTGGTCTCAAACTCTCAGGGATTCTCTTGCCTCAGGCCCCCTCAATGCTAGGATCACAGCCTATACCACTACTCCCTCGATACCCAACCCCTCACCCAGCCTCACCAAGAACTGCACCGTGTTTTGAATAACAGCAGCCTCCTGCTTGGCAAAGGCTTCGATGCAGTGGGGATCAGCTAGCAGAAAACCTACTGTCAGTTTGCGCTGAGCCTTGAAGGCAGAGCCTGTGTGGGGTACAGGGAGGGATTAAGGCCTCTCCCGCTCCATGGTGCCTGTGTCCCAGACCCGGTGCTTCCAGAAGCAGGTACTAGGTGCGGGTCAGCCCACAAACCTTCTTTGGAGCGCATCTTTAAAGAGAACTGGTAGGAGTTGCCCTTGTCCAAGAAAATGTACTGGGGCAGCTGGTACCGGGACTTGAGGTCATAGACCTTTTCGTAGCTGGCCATGTCAATGTGTATGCCACCTGCGCTCAGCCAGTTTCTCTTTAGATATAAGTAGTAATCCTGGTGGGTGCAACAGTCAGCATGGATATGTGGAGACTATTTAACCCCAATTTCCCAACCCTCCACCCTCTCCACATACCTGGTCCTGTTTCTTGTTTTTCCACCAGCGCCAAGTAGGATCGTGCACTGGGTCTGCATATGGCTACAGGGACCAAAGGATTGAGGGAGTGAGTGACAGGCCTTACGCAGAAGGTGTCTATTCCAGCCAGTCCCCAAACTTGGGCTTTTCTTTTGGGATATTGGACACTGAACCCAGGACCTTTGAACTGAGCTATACTCTATCCATGAGGGTAGGTCCCTGACCCCCATTTCTCTGTCTGTCTGTCTGTCTGTCTCTGATAAGGTCTGACTAAATTGCTAGAATTCTGAGGCTGGGTTCTAATTCGCAGTCCTTCTGTCTCAGTCTCAGTCTCTCTGCTGAAATCACAGGTGTGCACCACCACACCTCATAACCAAACCCACCTGTTACACACCTGCTGCACCCCTAAAACCATCCTTCACAGTCCTACTCAAACCAGCCCCACCTCCCCCCTCCTCCAAGTCCTGGAACCTCCGTCCCCACTCCTGTTGCACAGGTGGTTCCCCTCTGCCTGGCGTCAGACACTATAGGGCACCTACTTTGTTGTACTTAGAGTGCAGCCAGAGCAGGTAGTAGAGGAGGCCCTGGTATACAGCAAGCGACTTCTTGCTGTGGAAGCCCGAGCTCTCCAGGACGTGGGGCGGCCGAGCCCGGTAGCGTTCCTCGCGCGTGTAGGCCTGTGGGTTGGGCAGGTTCAGCAGGCTCAGCATGGTGAAGGGGCACTGGTTGGTGAAGCTCAGCACCATGTGGCTCCTGCACAGTCGGGGTGGAGGTGGAGGAAGAGCAGTTGTCCAAGGGGCCCACTGCTGGGCACTGCCAGCCTCCCCAGGCCTCAGCCTCACCTGGCTGCTGGTTCCCCAAATCTAATCCAGCCCTGTGCCTCAGTCCCTCTTCCCAGTGCCCTCTCAGCATACCCACTGGCTATCCTGGTGCCTCAGGCAAAGTCCCTGCCCTCCATAGGCAATCCACCAAGCCTTGATTTTTTTTTTTTCTTTGTATTTTAGGGAAGGGTCTCCAGGATGTTCAGGGTCTCACTACTAGATTAGACTCCTAGTGATCTGCCTGTTTACAGCCTCTCAAGAGCTGGGATTACAGGTGCATGCCACCATGCCATCTTAACTGATGTCTCAGCATGGGACCAGCACGGCAGGCCAGGGATTATTTTTTTTTTTTTTATCATCATTTTACTTATTTTGTGGCCAGCTCAGCCCATCCTGGGGGTGGGCCTGGTGTGCATTTGGCGCTGAGGATTGAACTATAGTCCCTGAACAATTGCCTAAACAAGCGCTTTAGACAGCTGAGCTATCTCACCGGCCCTCCTTTTTATTTTTCTTATTATAAGACAGAATCTCCCTAAATTGTTCAACCTGCCTTTGAACTTTTTTCTATCTATCTATCTATCTATCTATCTATCTATCTTTTTTTTGTCTTTTTGAGACAGGGTCTTGCTATGCAGTTCAGGCTGGCCCTGAGCTCATTTTTTGTAGCCCAGGCTGGTCTCAAACTCACACTGATCCTCCTGCCTCAGCCTCCCAAATGCTGGGATTATAGGTGTGCGCCACCTGTAATCTTGAACTTTTTTAAACACAGGGTCTCCTTACACAGTTACAACTAAATTTGAAGTCCCTATGTAGCCCAGGCTGGCCTCAAACTCATGGCAGTCCTCCTGTCTCAGCCTCTTGAATGCCAGGATCATAGGCATATGACACTGCTCACAGCTTTTTTGAAATTTTTATTTTATTTTTTTAAACTGTATGTATGTATGCATGTATGCATGTATGTATGTATGTTATAGATGGCTCAGCCTGCCCTGGAGATGGGGCTGGCACACATGTGGTGCCAGGGATGGAACCGCGGTCCCTGTGGTTGCCTAAGCTTGCCTAAGCAGGCGCTTTAGACTGCTGAGCTATCTCGCCAGCTCTAAAATTTTTATTTTTTTTAAAGATAGGAGTTCAGGATGGACTTGAACTATGTAGCCCAGATTGCACGTGAATCTTCAGTTATTTTTCTACCTCAGCCTTTCAAATGCTAGGATTATAAATGTATACTAGAATGCCTAGCTGAATATATGGCTCTTTTTTTTTTTTTTGGTTTGTTTTTTGTTGCTGTCAACTTGTGATTCTGCAACACCCATTCTCTGTTCTTCCTCTGCACCCTGGTATGCATGGTCCCACTCCAGGTATGCATGGTCCCACTCCAGCCCAGCACTGGAACCAAGACCTCCCCACCTGGCTAATTCTCCTCACTCTTTAGGATCCAGCTCTGATTCCTTCCCCTTGAAACCCTCCCTGATTCGCCCTCCCCTTTAAGGCTCCTCCTTTAAGCTTTATAGATGCTGAGCTCCCCCATTTCAGCCTGGAAGGTGCTGCTCCTAGGGTTGGGGCTCCTGGGGCCACCCGTGGGGTCCCCATCCTCTTACCCCTGCCGCTGCAGCTGGTAGTGGTTCTGCTGCTCATACAGCAGCAGCTTCTCCACAGGCACAAGCCTCTTGACCATGCGACCCCGCCCCTGGCCCTCGAGGTACACCAGCTGCGGGAGGAAGGCGGCCAGTGAGGTGCTGTCAGTACGTGCGGTGAGCGCCCCCGTGTGGCCCCGAAGTACCCTCTCAGCACCTGGTACAGCTCCCTGTCTTCGTAGAAGAAGGTGACCGAGGTCTCCTTGGTGGCATAGAGGGAGGACTGTTGCAACATCTGCAGACTGGAGTGGATGCTCCAGCCTCGGGACGGGAACAGTCGGTACACATGGTAGTTGCCCTCCAGGAGGTACCAGATCTGCAGGGCAGTAAGCCTTGTGTTTGGGCTGTGGGGACCTCCAGCCACACCCTTCCTCCAACCCAAGGCTGAGGTTTAGAGTGCACTTGAGGTGGGGCCAGGTGAGCCCCATGCTGCCCTATAGTACCAGCTCTCTACGTGCCCAAGCCCTGCCACTTCAGGTTCCAGCCCCATGCCAGAATGTTCATTCATTTATATCTATCTTTCTTTCTTTTTTTCTTTCTTTCTTTCTTTCTTTTTTTGAGACAGGGTCTTGTTATGTAATTGGGGGTAGCCTTGAACTCACTATGATCCTCCTGCTGCAGCCTCCTGAGTGCTGGTGCTATGTGACTTCGACAAAAACTTTTACCCTCTCTGCATTCCAGGGTTCTGTCATAAATGGAACTTCTGGTGCCCTTTCCCAGGGTCCCTGAGGATGCTCCCCCTCTCAGACCCTTTACCCTGACAGGGGAGGTGGATTTGGTTTGATCAAAGTGGGAGGACGGAGTGGGTCAGGGAAGCCTACCTCTTCAGTCTCTGTGATAATAGCGATGTCCCCGCCAAATGAATTGACCAGGTATTTGATGCTTAACTCTTTGGGGAAACCCGCCAAGTAGGTGTAGTTTTCTTCATTGTAGCTATAAGGGGCAAAGACAGAGAGTTCAGAGAATGGCCATCCTGAGTAGCTTCTCCTTAGCACCAGGCCTAATATAACACCAGCTCCACTCACCAGTTCTCTGCTACTTTGTGAGCCGGGGCAAAGGGCCATGGACTCCTAGCTTCTGGACTTACCCACACCCATGATGACCCTCTGTCCTCAGAGCCCCTGTCTCCCCATTTATATGACAGAGAAGTTTTCTCTCCAGCACAGCAGTGGTAAGAAAGTGGAAGGGCCCTAAATTGTCCTTGGAAAATGTGCTTCCACTGCTCATAATTTTTTGTTTGTTTCTTTTTGTATTGGGGATTGAACTCTGGACCTTGCACTTGCCAGGCAGGTGCTTATGCCTCTGAGCTATCTCCTTGCCATCCCCTCCTTTTCTAATCTGTTTACTGAGACAGGGTCTCAGAGTCTCATTATCTGTGTAGTTGAGGCTGACCTTGAACTCACTATGTATGCAATCCAGGCTGGCTTTGAACTGGGATTACAGGCATGTGCCATGGCAATAAACAATAGTTTCATTTTAAGAAAGACTCCCAGATGTGGTAGTACAAGCCTATAATCCTAGCACTGTAGGAGGTTAAGCAGGAGGACCACAAGTTCCAGCCCTGATGGAGCAACTTAGCAAGAACCTGTCTCCAAATTATAAAAACAAAAAGAGCTGGTGATATAGCTTAGTGTGAAGGCTCTAGGTTCAATTCTCACTATATATATATATATATATATATATATATATATATATATATATATATATATCCCACTCTATTCCTGATTACCCCAGTGCATTATTTCCTGCTCTCAGTCATGACATAGTTGCTGGGGTCTTCTCTGAAGGTTTAGTGACTTCTGAAAGCCCCACCCCCACCCCCTACACAGTGGGACTGGGAGACACACTGCCTGGGCCACCCGGGATGAAGCCCTTCCTACCTCTGCAGGAGGAAGTTGCCCCAGATGATCAACACGTTGTTGTAGGTGTTGAAGAACATGCCCTTGGGCACCATGGGGGAGTTGGTGTACTTCTCTGTGCCTACCATCATAAGGAACTCTAAGCCCTCAGCTGATTGGAGAAGAGGAGGAAAAATTACAGCATACAAATAGGATCATCCGGGCTCCTCTGATGCCTATCCATTCCAGGGCACACCCCTGCCTTCCCCTCCTACCATCAGGGATGAAATCTGGGATGGTGTAGAGGACTTCCATGTTATCACTGACTGTGGGTGAGAACACAGAAGAATCTCCTAAAACTTCAAGCTTTCAAAACCTGAATCTAGGATTAGCTGTGGGCCCCTATTACCGCCCCCCAAACCCTCTGCAAGGCTTGCTTCCCATATGGGCCAGAATTCCTCAAGGTGAATTCTAAGAATGTGCTGTCTCTGAGAGGATGCAGTCCAACTAAGGAATGACAGTTATCTCTTCCGGCCCTGACTGTGGTTTTATGAAGCACACAGCCTGTACAGCTAACTGTATCTGGTGGCCTGGTTCTCACTGCAGCTGAAAGGAAATCAAACTTAGTTTTCGTGTACCCCACATCCTTTCTGGGTCTTGCTGTACTCACTTCAGTCCTGCTCCCTGAGTGGTCGCTCTCTGAGTTTTCTCCAGCCCACCAGAACCTCTGTTCTCCATTCTACTATTCCTTTTATCCCCATCCAGGATTGAATCCTGGGTCTTCATCCCAGTCCTTTTATTGTTTCCTAGTTTTGGTTCTGTGAGGCAGGGTTGCTAATTTGCTCAGGTGGAACTTGCAATCCTCCTGCCTCGGCCTCTCTCAGTGCTGGATTTGCACCAAGAGCAGCTTTTATCTCCTTAGCTAAGTTGACTTGAACAGTTCCCCCCATTTCCAGTGCCTGCCCAGCAGATCTCCTGAACGGAGCCCCAATCTGGTCACCCAACCCCCATCACCCTGGTTACTTAGCCTGTAGCGGACCACGCAGAACGAGTTGGCTTTAAGGCCCTGGATCTCCACCAGCAGCAGGATGGTGTACTCATCCGAGAGGAACACAGCCCACACAATGGAGCAGTTGCCAACTAAGAGTGGAGGATAGGTCTGCAGTAGCCCAGGACCCAGCCACCCATTGCCTCATCATGCGAGGCCCCATACTCTACTTTTCCCAAACCCTCCCCTGCTGGCCCTCCCCTCCTACACCCCATGCAGGCTCTTCCCCCATCTCCATACCTGCCCATGCTGCCAACCCCCTTCCTACCACCCCTCCACCCCGGGGGGAAGGTGCAGTACCAGAGATCTGCTCACACACGGACCTGCCCTTGGGCAGCATCTCGAAGGACACACGGCCCTCTGTGGAGTGAAAGTATGCTCATGCCCTTCCCACCCTGCTTTGTCCCACCAGCACCCCAAGGGGCCTCCTAGTGTCCCCTCCCCGTTAACCTCCCCTCCTCATTAAACTCTCCCTTCTATGCCAGGGGACCCTTCCCTCAGGTACTTTTCCAGAGCAGTGTCTGCCCCTGGGCACAGGAATGGGCTCATCTCCAGCTTGGGGAGGGGGCTTCCCCCACCCCTTACTGTAAGCCCCAGGCCTCTGCACTGAGCTCCATCCCCAGACTCTTTCCTTATACTTTTATTCTGAGATAGGGACTTGCTGCATTACTATATTGCCCAGGTTGGATTTGAACTTGCAATCCTCCTGCTTCACTCTCCCAGAATTCTAGGGTTATAAGCTTGCACCACCTCATCCAACACCACAGGGAAAATCTACTTCAAAACCAAAGCATAGGGTGGATAATAGCAAACCCTTAATAGTACACACCATGGCCCTGGCCCAGTTCTAAGACTGTTACACACCAACTTTCTTTACCTTTATATCAATGGGAACAAGAAGGTGCCACTACTATCATTCGGCCCCATTTTGCAGATAGGGAGGAGGGTCAGTGAGGTCAGGTCAGCTGTCTAAAGCCGCATGGCTAGGGTTTGAGAGAGCAGGTGCCCTACAGAATCTGCTGCAGTAAGTCCCTATGCTATACTTCCTTGCCCAGAGACCAAATCTGATGCACACATATTCTGTACACCTGTGGATCCAGCCATGCCTGAAGCAGACACCTGGCCTTTTTATTTTCAGATCTACAAATAATGTTTAAAGGAGTTTTAAATTGGGCTTCTGCCCTTGGTAACCCAAAATGCAGTGAAAGATATACAACATTTCCCTGAGCTTGCACGCGTGCACACACACACGCACACACACACACACACACACACACACAAGCACACTCCTGATGTGATCTGGGACACTGCTGAAGGGCACATGGTTCAGGAGAGGTCTGGAGGGGTCTTGGGTCCCCTTACCAGTGATGGTCCCAAAGTGCAGATAGCCCTCATGCTTGCCAGTGGTGAGGGCCATGATGTACTCAGAGCCGTTGCTGTGAAAAAGCACGGGACACAGCCTCTTGATGCACTCACTGGCCAGGACCCGAACCCAGCTGCCTGGAGGGGGTAGCAGGGGCGACAGCACAGGGCCTCAGGCCAGGTGGTAGGACCTGTGCCTGGGCCATGCCTTGGGGTGGCATCTGGTGACCCTGGCCAGTGGCAGCAGCTGTTTTTGGAAGAAGCCCCCTTCCTGGCCCTCTGTCCCTGAGGTCCAGCTGGTGCAGGTCCCTCTCTCACTTCCCTAACTGAACCAGTTAGGGCCACTGGTTCAGAGCAGGACCTGAGCAAGCCGGGCAAAGCCCAGTGCATCCCAGCTTGCAGCCATAGCAGAGAAGCCTTTCCTGTCCTCCATCCAGCTGTGCATGCCTGAGAGCAACACACTCCTGGGCTGTCAGCTACCAAAGCTCAGGCACAGCCCTTTTCTGTGGTTTAAGCTTATTTTCATTGGCTTTCCCCCACTGTTCCAGGGACCTAAAGAAGGAAAACGGAGCAGCTGGGAGAATGTGTTGATGTAAATTATGGCACTTCTTCAGGAACACAACTTGCAGAGAGAGGGTACGCTACTGTTCCCAGCCCTTTATTTTGAGACAGGGTTTCACTAAATTGTCCAGGTGGAACTCAAACTTTTGATATTACTGCTTCAGCCCTCCTCATGGCTGAGATTATAGGCGTAATCTGGCTACTACAGTATAGTCTATAACCCTACAAACTGACATCTCTCTTTTAGATGTGGGAGCCAAAGGAACTAGGGCTTCAGCTGCATTTAAAAAATGAAAAGATCAGGGGCCAGGGAGATAGCTCAGTAGAATAAGTGCTTGACTGGCAAGCACAGGGTCCTGAGTTCAATCCTCAGTATTGCAAATACACACACACACACAAGGAATTTCTGGGCGGGGCATGGTGGCACACGCGTGTAATCCCAGCACTTGGGAGGCTGAAACAGGAGGATTGGTATGAGTTCAAGACCAGCCTGGGCTACAAAAGTGAGCTCATGGCCAGTCTGAACTGCACAGCGAAATCCTATCTCAAAAAGACCAAAAAAAAAAAAGAGAGAGAGAGAACATCAAGTGTCCTGTTTTTCCTTTTGAGACAGGGTCTCCCTCTAGTGTAATCCAGTCTTAGGTCAAATTATCTTTTCTCTTTCTGATCAATCACCTCCATGGCTTTTCCAAAATAACTCTGAGTGCGTATGTCTGTCTGTCTCCTCTTGCTTTTTTCTTCTGATACACTATATGCTTCCCCCATCCCTGTCTTTTTCTCTTTTTCTCACTGACTTGTCTTGTTTTTAGTACTGGGAATCGAACTCAGAACCTTGCACTTGCCAGGCAGGCATTGTGTCACTGAACTATCTCCCCAACCCTTGTTCTTCTTCCATTTTTTTTTTTTTTTTGTAGTACTGGGGAATAAACAAATACTCTACCAATAAACTACTCTTCAGCTCTTTTCTTTTTGAGACAGAGTCTTGCTATATATTCACGCTGGCCTTTAAGTTCACTGTGTATCCCAGGCTAGCCTCAAACTTACAGCAATCCTCCTGCCTCAGCCTCCCAAGTGCTGGGATTACAGGCATGCACCACCACATCTGGCTTCATTTTTATTTTAAATAGAACTTGCTTGTTTGTTTGGTACCAGTGATCAAACTCAGGACCTTGAGCTTTGCCAGGCAGGTGCTTATGCCACAGAGCTATCTCCCTGAGCTAAAGTAGAATCTTGTTAAGTCACTAAGTCACCCAGGCTGGGTGTGAAGTTTCAGTCTTCCTGCCTCAGTAACTAGGACTATAGGTGTGCACCACCATAGCAGCTGAATCTCGCTTGCTTTGCCATCCTCCTATTCTGCCTGTGTGTGACTGTGGCTTCCTTTTGCTCTGTCCCTTCCCGCCTGCTTATGCCTCCTTGCAGTTGGCTCACGGTGGTGGCAGTAGTGATGGTGGGAAATCCGGGGGTCCCGGCAGGTTGGTTCATAACTTTGGTTGGTTCCTCCCTGCTACCAAGAGCAATTCCAATCCCAGGATCGCTGGGGGTCCCTTCGCCCAAGGTGGCCCTCACCACTGCTGTGGCTGCGGTTGAAGAGTGTAGTATAGGTGCCTGTGAAATAGTAGACGAGCTGGTTCTGCCGAATGAAGAGGGTGCTCTCTGTGGAGACGGCATCATAGATGGTGGCCGAGAAGTCAGCCTGGGGGCAGTAGAAGGAGCCTACCCAGCAACTGTCAATGCTTAGCTGCAGGGAGCAGAGGACCTGGTAAGCATGCGACCTAGACCTCAGGCCCCTTGTCCTGCCCGGGGATAGCTCCTGCTCTAACCACCTGGGGTGCAGGGGCAGAGGTGCAGCTGCAGATGCTCTTCCTGCCCCCTGCGGCTGCACCTCAATAGCCAAAGTTCCCCAACATGGAGCAGGGAGGGAGACATCCCAGACCACAGCCACCCAGGCATTTTGTCCCCCTTGGAGGACAAATGGCATTTGGCAGTCCCTGTTCCCCTCATTACAAATACAAAATATCCCATGTTTGGCTCAAGGGACATTTAGATAATTCCAATCTACTGTAAATCCACTTCACTGTTGGGTTAACACCACCTGAATCCAGGGCCACTTACTAACACTGATGCTTCAAACAGTGGCTGCACCACTGATCCAAGGTTATAGATTATAAAATGGAATCTAAATTAAATTTCTAGGACTCATTACCAGTTTATAGGTATATAGTTGATGTGTACCAAACCACGCCCCCCCAAAATCATGGGTTGAAGCCCAACATGAATGCTTTTGATGGAGTCTTTAAGGAAGTAATTAAGATGGAATGAGGTGATGGGTGTGTGGGGGTACACATCTCTATCTCAGCATTCAAAATGCAGAGGCAGAAGGATTGCTGAGAGCTCAAAGCCAGCCTGAGCTACATAGTGAGACCCTGTCTCAAAAACAAACAAACTTTCAGGAAGATGTCAGAGTGGCAAATATAAGAGAAACAGCCTCTCCAAAATCTGATGTTCAGACATTGGAATATAGAAATGGAAGGAAGAGAAGAAAGGGGAGAGTGGGTCCCCAGCACACAGCGAGCATCTGAAGCAGAAATTGAAGTTGGTGGGGAGCGGGAAGAGAATGATCTCACCACAGAAGAAGGAGGTGCCAAGTGGAACTTTTCCCCTGAGCCCTGACTCACTGTGTGGGAGGGGCAGCTTGAATCTGCAGGCACACAGTAACTACTGGTGACCCCAGAGTCCTCCACAGAGAAACACACCTGTGGAACGGAGTAATGGCTGGTGAGTTATCCAGGTTCAGATGTCTCTCAGAAGAAGGTGATTGGCCAGTAGCCATCTTGGAGAGAGGCCGAGCTCAGAACTCAGAGCAGCCACTGGCTCAGTCTAATGGCTCTCAGTGTGAGGGTGAGGCCGAAATGAATTCAAGTCAGTAGGAGGGCAAGGAGATGAGTTCAAGCCGACAGGAGACACACAGAGTGCTGCAGGCTGGCCAAACCCAGTTCCAGCCTCACAGCCAGAAGTCAGCCCGAATGTCAGTGGAACCAAAAGTGCAGGCTTGCTGAGGTCATCCACTACCCTGCTGTAAATCTATAAACCTGCTTGCCGAGATTAATCGTCATGAATCTGGGCTCTGTCTATCCACCCTGTATACCAGGGACAGCAGAGACGCATCCTAAAGTGGAAATATTTTTCTTCTTTTCTTTTTTTTTCTTGATTGTTCCTGTTTATAGATGAGCATGAACATGTTTGTGATTTTCTTGTTCTGCTCTTCTGCTGTTATTCTATTTCTTCCTTCTCTTTCCTTCCTGCCTTCTTCGCCGGTTTCCCAACGTTCATGTAATTTTCCTTTGTCTTCCAGCCTTGCTTCTACTTTTCCTTTTCTATTTCTCCCCCAGCACCCTTTAAACTTTCTCTCAAGGGTAAAATTACCATATTGGGAGATTATTTACTATAGGTTATTCTTTTTTCTTTGTATGAGGAATTGAACTTAGGACTTGTGCTTGCCAGACAGGTACTGTGAAACTGAGCTATACCTCCAGCCCCTAGGGGGCATACTTACTGTATACAATTTTTCTGGGTTTAGGTTTTGTTATATAATCATGATATAGTTTGTACAGTTAAAGGCAGCAAGTTAATAATTATAATAGTTTGGCATTTTCTAGACTATGCTTGATGCTATTGTTATTGTTGATTGTACTTTAGCCAACATGACAAAATTGTTTTAATCAGTTGTTCTTCCTGATACACTAAGAGTGAGATTGCCTGAAGCTCATAAACAATACTGTAGGCCAGTGCCAAAACACCAGGGGTGAGGCTAAATAAGAACCAACTTCTCCTCAATAAATTGAAGAAGTAGGATCCTGCAACAGACTCAGAACCCAAAGCCACCTACCCTTGGAAGACATCGCTAAGAAGTAATCATTTCTTGAATGTTCTATTTTATTTATTTATTTATTTATTTATTTATTTATTTATTTATATATGTATGTATGTATTTTAGGGAAGAGTCTACAGGGTATTCAGGATCTCACTACTAGATCAGACTTTAGCAATCCCCCTGTTTACAGCCTCCCGAGAGCTGGGGATTACAGGTGTGTGCCACCATGCCCAGTCTCAATTGTAGCCTAAGTGTGCCCCGAGGGCGGGGCCGGCAGGGCAGGCCCAGGGATTGTACCCCCTCACCTCTCATCCCTGCTGCTACACCTGCTTGCAGGTGCTTTAATCTGCTGAGCTATTTGGTCAGCCTCTGAGTGTTCTAAATACTAGCAATAAAGCCAGATCCCATAAGCAATTTATAAGCATCAACACAGATATTAAACAAACAAGAAAAATAGAAAATGAGAAAACCCTTAAGTAAGATGCAACCTCAGGTTTCCAGCTTACCAAAGGCAAATCCATGAGACAAGGGGGTGGAACAATTCAAAAGTCACCTACATGGACTCTCTGAAGTGATAACAGCAGAAATAACAAAACAGATGAATGAGGCTCTAGAAAAAAATTGAATCAGAAATAATTTCTCAGATAACTACAGAGATGATGACCATATTGAAAGACCTGGTTAGTGACTCCACAGCAGATACATTTTTAAAAAAGAGAAGCTTAGGAAAATGATAGAAACCATGACTGCCCAACATAGAAAGAGTGGATCCCATGAAACAGATTCAGATATCCAGGAGAATTAAAATTCTTTTGAAAATATGTGCAGCAGAATGAACCACATACAAATAGAATCATGGTTAGTAATTATGAAAAGAAAGATCTTTTAATAAGAAAAAGGGAGGGAACATGAAAGGTCAACAGCTTCTAGATGATGCAAAGAAAAATAACATAAGATTGATCAGAGTCAATGTAAAAATCAGGAAGGGCTGGTGAGATAGCTCAGCAGACTAAGTGCCTGCTCGGGCAAGCATAGGGACTAGGTTCCATCCCAATACCACATGCTGTGTGGGCTCCGCCCCTTGGTGCACTGAGCTAGCCACCAAGACTAGATGTGAGGCTAAAAACAGGAGGATCACTAGGAGTGTGAGCTGCATAGTGAGACCCTGTACCAAATGCATTTTAAAAAAGGAAAAAATGGGAGCTGGGGAAATAGCTCAGTAGAATAAGCGCTTGCCTGGCAAGTGCAAGGGCCTGAGTTCAATCCCTGGTCCCACAAAAAAAAAAAAAAAAAAAAAATCCAAGAAAGATTTTGGGGAAGGTGGGATGGCTCAGCAGTCTAAACTGCTTGCTTTGGCAAGCTCAGGCAACAGCAGAGACCTTGGTTTGATCCTTGGCACCACATGCTGCACCAACCCTGCCCCCAGCACAGGCTGAGCCAGCCATAACATAGATAAATAAAAAAATAACAATAATTTTTTAAAAAAGGAAAAAATGGCTGGCCAAAGAGCTCAGCAGGAAATGGATTAAAGCACCAACAAGCAGGTGAAGGGGCCAGGGGTTTGATCCCCGGGCCTGCTGTGCTAGCCCAGGGTGCACTGAGATGGCAATTGAGACTAGGCACGGGGGCGTGCACCTGCAATCACAGCTCTTGGGAGGCTGTAAACAGGTGAATCACTACAAGTCCGATTTAGTAGTGAAACCCTGAACACCTGCAGATCCTTCAGTAAAAAAAAAAAAAAAAAAGAAGAAAAGAAAAGAAAAAAATCAGGAGAAAGTACAACCAACATAAAATACCTGTTCACAGAAGAAATGACAGAAAAATTTCCAAGAAATGAAAAAGAATTTAACATAGTTAAGTGAGGCGCATAGAAGTCCAATTGGCAATGATTAAAAACTATACCAAAGCATATATTAGTCAAGATTCCAGAAATTCAACACAAGAACAGAATATAAAAAGCTGTTAGAGCCAGGCATGGTGGCACACGCCTGTAATCCCAGCACTTGGGAGGCTGAGGTAGGAGGATCAGTGTGAGTTCAAGATCAGT
>PVKN010022057.1:0-15299 GCA_004027915.1 Capromys pilorides
ATCCAATAATGACAAATACTTTCAGTGCTGCTTGGATAAAGGACCTCATCTACATTGTTGTTGTTTTTCTTTTTCTTTTTCTTTTTTTTTTTTTTTTTTTTGATACAATGCATATTGTTGTCCTCATGATGCAGGAAGAAAAAACTGATCTGGGGTGGATAACCTCCAATAGGGAACCTCTAAATGACATCAGGAAAACCAATCCCCAACCTGAAAAGTACCTGGGATGAGTTCGTGTTCTCTAAAACCGAAGAATGAATTTTAGGAGCAAATGGAGGTAGTCAGCAGAACATATTTACTGAGGGAAAGAAAGCTCCTGTCCAAGAGAGAGACAGGAGGGGGATCCAGAGTGGGTGTCCCCCCGAAGCTGTAGCTTCCAGGGACTTTTATAGAGGAGACATGGGAACTCACTTAGGTGGGTATGAGGTGGGACAAAGATGGTCAAACAATGAGATCACAAGCACCATTGCTCAGGTAACATTGATTAAAATCGGGATCCAATGGGAAGGCAAGTCACGTAGCAAGTGGTCAAGAACACCACCTATTGAGCTTGGGCTCGTGACTCTTTCCAGGGTCTTTCAAGGTGATTGATACCTACTCAGAGTATCAATCCCTGATGCCCATCCCTAGGGAAGTACGTAGCTGTGTTTGTTTACTCTTGTCTTGAGATCTGGCCCAGGCAGAGGAGTGTCTGTCTCTAGTTGGAAAGTCACCTTGTCTTCCATGTGTTCACGTGTGATAAAGAAATCTACCCTGGGACTGAGGAGATAGCTCAGTGGTGCCATCTTGGCATGCCCCAAGGGCAAGGGGAGCAGGCTAGGATCTAACACCTCCCAGCCTCTGCTTCTGCTTGCAGGCCCTTTAATCCGCTGAGCTATTTGGCCTGCTCTTAACATGCCTTCTTTTATGGTTAAAAAAACAACAACAAAAAAAAGTGTGCTTTGGCAACCCATCTGGGACCCCTCCTGTCTCAGGAGCTATTCCTAGTCCCCAATAAATTTTTCTACTCTTAATCTTTTTTTTTTTTTTTTTTTTTTTTAAAGTGTGCTTTAGGGCTAGGGATGTAGCTCAGTAGTACAGCACGTGTCTAACATGCTTAAGGGCCTGGATTCAAATCCCTAGCACATACACGTACATATAAACCTAAACTACAAAACTGAAAAAAAAAGGTGTTCTCTTTTTACCCTGAAAATAACAGGCAGCCAGATTTCAAGGGGAAGAACTGGATATCTTCGGAGAAAGATTATTGGCTACAGAGGAGAACTAAGTAGAAGGATGGCAAGAGATCAGAGATGGGAGAATAATTAGAGGATGAGTCCAGTGTTCAGATTCCAGACCTAATGTATTTGCAGAGATGAGGCTGGAGATGAAGGCTGAGAAGTGAGAAATCTGTGGATGAAAGAATTTGGTAACAGGTATGGTAGGCTGGGGAGATAGTTCACCGGTGTAGTCATCTGCCTGGCAAGCCCAAGGACCCCAGTTTGATCCCCAGTGCTACATGCAGACCCCTGGGTGCACTGTTCCTGGCCACTAAAACTGGGCATGGTGGTGCACACCGGTAACCCCAGCCCTGAGGAGGCTGAGAAAGGAGGATCATTGACAGTTCAAGGTCAGCCTGAACTACATAGTTGAGACCCTATCTCAAAAAGTCCCAAAAAGGGCTGGGGATATGGCTCAGTGGCATAAGTGCACAGTGCAAGAAACTGCTAGGATATAGGTGGAGGTTGAAGTAAAAATGATGGAAAGTCCAGTGGAATGATGAGGGAGAGGTTTAGACAAGTAGGTAAGGTTAACTTTAATATGGTACATGCTGTACCATATTACAATGTGCAGGTAGATAAGGAGTGAAAACCAATGAACAACAGACCTGAAAACCAAACAATTGGCCTATCATCCCAGAACTCCAGAGGGTGAGTGAGAAGGAAGGAAAGCTTGAGTTCTATGTGAGCAATTTAGTGAGACCCTGTCTGAAAATGAAGATAGTAAAAAAGGCCGGAGATGTGGTTCAGAGCCAATACTCTGTGTTCAATCCCTGATATTAAGGCAAAAAGCAATCAACAATTCAACTTTAGCTCTGGGTGAGGACAGGCTCCATGGAGCGTTAGAAGCCTGGCTACAGAGGCAAACTTCCCCAGGTCAGCTGCAGCTCTGCTCTGCACAGCCCCGCCCTGGATAGGGGGTTCATCTCAGCCTCCTCTCCTGCCTGTGAGCTGGAGTGGTAATAGTCCCTCCCTCCTACTCAGCTGGTAAGGCTCTGTGTGAGAGACTTGTATGAGTTGACACATATTTGAAGCACAGAGCCTGGAACATAGAGCGTGCTCTAAAGAAGCCAGAAGTGCATATCTACACCCAGGCGAGAGTTCAGAAAAGCTACATTACAGCATTTACAGTAGTTTTCTCTAGGCGTGGAATTATAGGTTGGTTTGTTTGTTTGTTTGTTTGGTAGGGGCAACATGATATTTTGTCCCTAATACAATCACCAAAGCTCTATAGACTTTTTTTTTGGTCTTTTTGAGACAGGGTCTCACTATGCAGTTCAGACTGAGCTTGAGCTCACTTTTGTAGCCCAGGCTGGTCTTGAACTCACACTGATCCTCCTGCCTCAGCCTCCCAAGTGCTGGGATTACAGGCATGCCCTACCATGCCCAGCTCAGACTCTTAACAATACTGTACTGGTGTTCTGAAAAGTATTTTACAGAGTGGATGGGAGAGATAGCTCGGTGGTCTAAAGCTCCTACTTAGGCAACCACGGGGACGTGGTTTGATTTGATCCCCGGCACCACATGCTGTGCTAACCCCACAGGGCAGGCGGAGCCAGCCGTAACATAAGTAAATAAATAAAGTTTAAAAAAAAAAAGTATTTCACAGAGCAGCTAGGCTTTGGAAGGAGACCCTATCTTCTTGTATCCTCTGAGGTCAGTCTTCTGGAAACCTATTTCTAGGCACTAGTAGCAGCAGCAGTTTGGCCAGGCCTTGTTCCTAATACTGTGATACCGCTGTTGTCAAGTGGCTCCAATCTTGAACTTTCCATTATTCAAACAACAGAGTTTGAAAAAAAAAGAAAAATCTACATGGTGTTTTTGTTTTATTTTGTTTCGTTTTGTCTTTTTTTTTTTTTAATTTTATTTATTTATTTGTTTGCTTGTTGTGTTTGTTTGTTTCTTTATTTTATTTATTTTGTGGCTGGCTCAGCCTGCCCTGGTGGTGGGGGCTGGCGCAGCATGTAGTGCCGGGGATCGAACCGCAGTCCCTGCAGTTGCCTGAGCTTTCCTAAGCAGGCGCTTTAGACCACTGAACCATCTCGCCGGCCCCGTTTTGTCTTTTTGAGACAGGGTCTCGCTATGCAGTTCACGCTGGCCTTGAGCTCACTTTCATAGCCCAGGCTGGTCTTGAACTTGCACCGCTCCTCCTGCCTCAGCCTCCCAAGTGCTAGGATTACAGGCGTGTGCCACCACACTGGCTAAAACCCAGGATTCTTATATGGGGGGAAAACATTTATAAGATGTTTGAAGAAAACAAATAAAATAATCATTAAAGTGCAATATTGCTGGGTGTGGTGGCACATGCCTGTTATCGCAGCACTTCAGAGGCTGATAGGAGGATCACAGGGAGTTGGAAAGCCAGCTTGGGTGCTATTGTGAGTTCAGGCCAGACTGTGCTACATACTGAGATCCTGACCTCACCCCCTCCCCAAAGCCAGTGAAAAGTCTTTTCTGTTTTTTTTTTTTTTTTGTCTTTTTGAGACAGGGTCTCTATGCACTTCAGACTGGCCTTGAGCTCACTTTCCAGGCTGATCTCAAACTGGCACTGATTCTCCTGCCTCGGCCTCCCAAGTGCTGGTGGTGTGCACCACCATGCCTGGCTAAAAAGTCTTTAATTAGTGGCTACTTGACATTTTTTTTCCTCCTTTCTACTATTTTTTAAAATATTTAGTTAGTTAAGTTTTTAGTGCTGAGGACTGAATCCAGTGCTTCCAGCTCACTAGGCAAGCAATCTACCGCTGAGCCAACTCCCCAGCCCCTCACCTTTCTACTATTAATAAGCATTTGTGTGGTTTGGTTTCCACACTTTTTATTCTAAGGACGTAACACCATGAGCTTCCTCATGAATATCTTCTCGTATACTATATAGGAGATTCTCTACCAATATGCAGTTACTAGTGGTAGTTGGATATTTGTTTGTTTTTTACAGAACCAGGGATTGAACTCAGGTCCTTGCATTTGCCAGGCAAGCACTTATTCTACTGAGCTATCTTCCCAGCCAGAGTTGAATATTTGTATGCTTCATCTTTTTCAAACCATGTCTAACTCTATTCCAAAGTAAGGGTACTTATTTTTCCCTAGTGCCAAGGCAGTGGCAGTAACTCAGGCAGCTAGCCAGCCTGTCTCCCCTCTTTATATTAAAACCACAAATTACCTGCCCCAAGGCTGGTGCAGCACCCATACTCACAATACTTAATCATATACTCCAGAAGGCACCCCATGACACTATGAGGCTTTAGGGGGACACTTATACACAAGCCATTTGCCAAAATGGACTAACATATAACCCTTTCCCCTTTAGGATATCTGAAGATTACTGACTTGTACTTTTTTTTCCTCTCCATTCTCCTACCCTTTCTAGGGTCTTTCTTTTTTCTTTAACATTTATTTATTTATATTATGGCCAGTTAAGCCTGCCCTGGAGGTGGAACTGGCGAAGCATGTGATGCCAGGGATCGAACTGGCGGTCCCTACTGTTAAGCAGGCACTTTAGACCGCTGAGCTATCTCTCCAGCCCTCTAGGGTCTTATACATCTAATATCTGATTCTCTGACTATTAATGAGGTTGTATATTATCTTAGTTACTTTTCTCTTTTTGCTGAGACAAAGAACTGATGCCCAAAGAAGTTAAGAGAGGAAAGGATTTTTTTTGTTTGTTTCGGGAATCCAACTCACGATCTTGTGCTTGCCAGGCAGGCACTTGTGCTGCTAAGCTATCCCCCTGGCCAGAGAGGAGAGCGTTATTTTATTTTATTTTTTGTCTTTTTGAGACAGGGTCTCGCTATTCAGGTCAGCCTGGCCTTGAGCTCATTTTTGTAGCCCAGTATAGTAATATAAATATGAGCGATGCCCAATTGATATCCCAAGAAGCAGGAAACAAGAAGAGGAGCCCAGGGAGGGCTGCTGTCTGTTGTAGGTCCCAGAAAGCTGGGATTCACAAGTGCAGATAGCAGCTTCTCTTGCTTGTGCCGTTTGTTGACCTCTTGCTTGGGATGTTAATGGTTGTCTCCTTCCCTGCTCATTTTTTATGTTAGCATCTGTGTGAACCTAATGTTAGGTAAATAGTAGGAGACATAGTGATTTATAATCTGTAAAGTAGTTTCACACATTCCATAGCCTGCTTCTAACCCTCAATAAAAGTGAGCTGTTTTTGCAGCTCTGGGCTCACTTTGAGAGAGACAAATCTCCGTCAGTCCTCTGAAGCATATTCATTGGGTCTTCTCGTCGTTTCTTTTGACACCAAATCACAAGACACAACAGCCCAGGCTGTCTCAAACTTGCACTGATCCTCCTGCCTCAGCCTCCCAAGTGCTAGGATTACAAGCATATACCACCACACCCAGCTTGAGAAGGTTATTTAACTCACAGTTTGTAGAGATTTTTTTTTCTGTATTTAGGACAGGGTCTACAGGGTCTCACCATGTAGATTGGACTCAGCGATTCTCCTGTTTTCAGCCTCCCAAATGCTGGGATTACAGTTGTGTACCACCACATCTAGTCTCTCTCTCTTTTTTTCTCTCTCATTAAACTTTGTTTTAATGGTTCTCAAAATTCTGTGACAGATTTTTAGTCAAGTTGTTTCCATTAAAAAGTATTGATTTTAAAAACTAATAACTTAGGGCCCGGCGAGCTGGTTCAGTGGTCTAAAGCGCCTGCCTAGGAAAGCTCAGGCAACTGCAGGGACTGCGGTTCGATCCCCGGCACCACATACAGCGCCAGCCCCACCACCAGGGCAGGCTTGGCCAGCCACAAAATAAATAAATAAAGAAACAAACAAACACAACAAGCAAACAAATAAATAAATAAATTTTAAAAAATAAAAACTAATAACTTAAAAACTGCCACACACAGAAAAGATCCACAAAACATTCTCCTTTCCTTCTGAAGTTTTCACAATGCATTGTTATCATTAACCAGTCTTTCACTATTAAACTTAAATGGCCTACTGGGAGAAACAGTTCTGAGACGGGTCTTCAGCCACTCGTCTTCTGGCACTGATTAAGACTGGGGTGGCAAGCCGGGCTGGTGGCGCACGCCTGTAATCCTAGCACTTGGGAGGCTGATGCAGGAGGATCAGTGCGAATTCGAGACAAACCTGGGCTATGAAAGTGAGCTCAAGACCAGCCTGAACTGCAGAGCAAGACCTTGTCTCAAAAAAAGACAAAAAAAAAAAAAAAAAAAAAGACTGGGGTGGCAGGTGTTAGGAATAATATTCATTTAGCCTTCTGAGATTTCTGAGCAGATATGGTGACCTTGCCAGCTCCAGCAGCCTTCTTGTCCACAGCTTTGATGACACCCACAGCAATTGTCTGTTTCACATCTAGAACAGCGAAACCACCCAGGGGTGTGTGTTCAGAGAAGCTCTTGACACACGTGGGCTTGCTTGGAACAATGGCAGCATCACCAAATTTCAAAAAATTGGGCCCCTCTTCAGCTTCTTACTAGACTCATGATCAATCTTTTCTTTCAGCTCAGAAAACTTAAAAGCAATGTGAGCTGTGTGACAATCCAGGACAGGGGCATAGCCAGCACTGATCTGGCCGGGATGGTTCAGGATAATCACCTGAGCAGTGAAACCAGGTGCTTCCGCTGGTGGGTCCTTTGTGCTGTCACCGGCAATGTTGCCACGGTGGACATCTTTGACAGACACGTTCTTGATGTTGAAGCCCACATTGTCCCCAGGAAGAGCTTCACTCAAAGCTTCACGGTGCATTTCAGCAGACTGACTTCAGTTGTGACACTGACTGGAGCAAAGGTGACCACCATGCTGGTTTGAGAGCACCAGTCTCCACTCAGCCCACAGGGACAATGCCAATACCACTAATTTTGTAGACATCCTGGAGGGGCAAGTGGGTGGAAGGATGCAATCCAAAGCTTCAAGCAGGGTGGTTCCACTGGCATTGCCATCTTTACAGGTGACCTTCAATCCTTTGTCTTTTTGAGACAGGGTCTCTTTATGTAGTTCAGGCTGGCCTTGAGCTCACTTTTGTAGCCCAGGCTGGTCTCAAACTTGCGCTGATCCTCCTGCCTCAGCCTCCCAAGTGCTGGGATTACAGGTGTGCGCTACCATGCCTGGCTGACCTTCCAACCAAGGCATGTTAGCACTTGGCTCCAGTGTGTTGTCACCATTCCAACCAGAAATTGGCACAAAATTAGCTACAGTGTCAGGGTTGTAGCCAATTTTCTTAACGGAGGTGCTGACTTCCTTAACAATTTCCTCATATCTCTTTTGGCTGTAGGGTGGCTCTGTGGAATCCATTTTGTTAATACCAACAATTAGTTGTTTCATACCAAGTGTGTAAGCCAGAGGGCATGCTCATGGGTCTGCCCTTCTTGGAGATACCAGCTTCCAATTCACCAACACCAGCAGCAACAATCAGGATAGTACAGCCAGCCTGAGATGTACCCGTAATCATGTTTTTGACGAAGTCTCTGTATCCAGGGGCATCAATGATGGTCACATAGTACTTGCTGGTCTCAAATTTCCACAGGAGATGTCAATGGTGATGCCACGCTCACGCTCAGCTTTCAGCTTGTCCAAGACCCAGGCGTACTTGAAGGAGCCCTTCCCCATCTCAGCAGCAGCCTCCTTCTCAAATTTTTCAATGGTTCTTTTGTCGATGCCACCACATTTGTAGATCAGATGGCCGGTGGTAGTGGACTTGCCGGAGTCCACGTGTCTGATGACGACGTTAATGTGAATCTTTTCCTTTCCCATGTTGGCTTTGATTTAGTGTGGTTTTCATTGCACCTATGCTCTTGTGGTAAACTCGTTGCAAAAAAAGCACCACGTCTAGTGTCAGTCGCCATCTCAGCAGGCCCTGTGGGCAGGGCTGGCTGGCACAGCATGACAGGGATCGAACTAAGCTGCTGGGCTCTGCCTAAGCAGGCACTTTAGTCTGCTGAGCTATCAGGCCAGCCCTGCAGAGATTTTTTAGTCCATAATTGGCTGGCTCCAAGGCAGAGTGGAATTGCAGAGGAGAAACAGTTCATGATAAGCTGAAGGTAGCAAAGAAACAAGGGACGACCACAGCTCTTTCTGTCCCTTGTGTCTTACCCAGGCTACTTAGGCTGGGTAGCACTTAAACCCTCAGTCCTAGTGTCCTTGATCCTAGCCCTGAACCATGAATCCATCCCAGCATCACACACCCCAGATCCAGCCATCTCTG
Source organism: Capromys pilorides (assembly GCA_004027915.1). Taxonomy (NCBI): domain Eukaryota; kingdom Metazoa; phylum Chordata; class Mammalia; order Rodentia; family Capromyidae; genus Capromys; species Capromys pilorides. The sequence continues at coordinate 8,432 of PVKN010022057.1, forward strand.
AAGATATCCCACCTATGACTGAGTGTCGGAGTCCCTTCCTGGATCTCGTCTCGGCCCAAGAAGTCTAAGCTTACATTCCTAAAAACCCGTTATTGGAATTCCACCAAGTTAATTCCAATCTACCACTCCCAGCACAACCCATGGCAATAACAAAGACACTAAGACATTACATATATATATATATATATATATATATATATATATATATATATATATATAATTAATGGGAAGCTAAGGGGCCCTAGGTCCAGCCATGAAAGTGTCTTCTGGAACCAAGAAGACCCGGGGCTGCACTAGGGTTTTATTCATTGGAGAAGGGGGAGTGGCTTGTGAAAGGGAATTGTGGGAAGGTGAGCACTGAAGGGAATTGTGGGAAGAAGATGAGCGCTGTGAGCTGGGCTAGGTAGGAGGCCTGCATTCACCTCCGCCATATTCAGAGATATACAAAGGAAGTAATTTGCATTATGCTATTGAAATAGTATCTAATATTTTGGGGGTCTGGTGCTTCAGCTCTGATGTGTAATCTTTCAAGCCCCAGGAAGTCATAGCCTCTGTCTCAAGGCTCGATCCCAGCTGACACCGTGGAGCACTGGCTCTTCATCCTGTCATCAGGGAAAAACGCGTGCCATCTTCAAATATTACCACCAGCACCTCGGCTAGATCATAACACACTGCTTAAGGCCAATTGAAAGGATAATGAGAAGTCCTAGCCAGCTCTGTACATTTCAATACGAGGGAATAGGGTCAGGCTCAGTCAAAATGGAGACAGTCGCTTTTCTTTCAAGGAGAGCTGCTCAGGCGGTCCTCCACAACTGGGTGAGGCTTTGGGGAACATCTAAACATAGATCATAATATACATGTTTCATATATGTATTAACCACTAAAGATTTCCTTTCTATAAAATGTTTCTTTATACTTTTTGCCTTGCTTGGTTATGTCTTTTGATTAAGCATTTTGTAAGGTCTAAGGAGTTTTGTCTAGGTTATCTCATTACTCTTTTGAACCCTGTTTTGGAAGAAGGAATGTAAGGTACTTGTCTATAGATTTACAGAAAGAACATAGGCTTCTAAATTTTCTAACACTTTAGTGAAGTGTCATGCATCCACACTCAACACATTTATTTTAGGAATGACCTTAATTCTGGCTTTATTTCATAAAAATTACCTGATAGCAATTAAAGAATCAGCTACCTTTCATTAAAAAAATAGCATGTATTTCAAGAAGAGCATTACAAAAGGCAATGGGGGGGGGCTAATATTTTTGTTTGTTTTTGAGACAGGGCCTCACTGGAGGCCAAATAGGCCTTAAATTTGTAGCAATCATTCCGCCTCAGCCTCTCAGTGCTGGGATTACAGTTATGTGTCACCTTAATAGTTCAGCCCCTTGCTACCTTTCTTTCTTTTTCTTTTCTTTTCTTTCTTTTTTTTGAGACAGAATCTCAGTGTATAGTATAGGATGAACTTTTTTAAAAACTGGACTTAAATTTTGAGACCCTGTCTCAAAAAGAAAAAAAAAATATTTTGTTTATTATTATAGGAGTGGAGTGCTGGGAATCAAACTCATGCACTTGCACTTGTCAGGCAGGTGCTATGCTGCTGAGCTACATCCCCAACCTTAAAAATTACTATATAGCCCAGGCTGGCCTGAAACATGCAGTGATCCTCCTGTCTCAGTCTCAGCGCTAGGGTGACAGGTGTACGGCACCACGTACAGCTCTAGCCCCTTGTTACTTTAGGTGTAGAACACAGACCAGTGGGGACTTGTTAAAGATGGAGGGAGGGAAGGGAGAGAAAGAGGAAAAAAAGAATGTGTTCTGAATGTGTACCAATTCCCATGATGGATGTAATCGTTATGTGCTGAAAAAGTGTACTAATAAAAGTTTTTATCAATTAAAGGCCAGCCAGTTGGCTCAGTGGATTAAAGCACTTGCTTACACAGATGCAGGGGCCAAGGATTGATCCACAGTGTGCTGTGCCAGCCCTGCCCCTGGAGCGTGCTGAGACTGGGCATGGTGGTGCCCACCTGTAATCCCAGCACTTGGGAGGCTGAAAGCAGGAGGATCACTAGGAGTCCAATCTGTGTGGTGAGACCCTGTCGACCTTGTACTAAGTACATAAAAAAAAAAAAAAAGACAAAGAGGGACAACTTACAATGATAAAAGGATCCAATATCAGCATAATAAGGTACTGGGCATAGTAGCTCATGCCTGTAATCCTAGCAGTTGGGAGGCTGAGGCAGGAGGATCAAAGTGAGTTCAAGACCAGCCTGGGTTCCAAAAGTGAGCTCAAGGCTAGCCTGAACTGTATAGTGAGACCCTATCTCAAAAAAGACAAAAACAAAACAAAACAAAAAATAATATGGCAACCCCGTGAAAACAAAATAGGATAAACAATTTGGACTAAAATGTTTCTAATCCGGGGCCAGCGAGATAGCTCAGCAGTCTAAAGCGCCTGCTTAGGCAAGGTTAGGCAACCTCAGGGACCACAGTTCAATCCCCCGCACCACATGCCATGCCAGCCCCACCCCCAGGGCAGGTCGAGGCAGCCATGACACACAAAAAAATGTTTCTAATCGAGGCCCAATTTCTTTTTAATTTTTTTCCAGAATGATCCATACAATCGATCCCACTGTTCTCTTCATTTTGAGTGTATGATTTAGTCTGACAGTCTTATATTAACTTGTAGGTTCAGCTCATAGATTTTTGAGCCCTAGGACTGGAGAAATCATTTGTACCAACACTTTTTTTTTTTTTTTTTCCAGAACCGGGGATTGAACTCAAGACCTTGCACTTGCCAGGCAGGCACTTGTGCCCCTGAGTTATCTCCTCGGCCCCTATTTTTAAATATTTATTTATTTATTTGTATTATGGCTGGGTCAGCCCGCCCTGGGGGTGAGGCTGGTGCAGCATGTGGTACCAGGGATCCAACCTGGGTTCCTGCAGTTGCCTAAGCAGGCGCTTTAGACTGCTGAACCATCTTGCCGGCCATGGATCCCGATTTTAATCAATTTTACCCGAGCAATGGTGTTTGTGATCTCACTGGTTGACCATAGTCTTTGTCCCACCTCATGTCCACCTAAGCCAGTTCCCATGTCTTCTCCACAACCTTAGACCTGCCTCACCACGTGGTTTTCCTCTATAAAAGTCCCTGGAAGAGACAGATTTCCAGGAGGAACACCGGCTTAGGACCAAGCTCCGGTTCCTCTCTCAGACAGAAGCTTTCTTTTCGCTAATAAATATATTCTGCTCATCACCTGTTTGTTTCTAAAATTCATTCTTCAGTTTTAGAGAACACGAACTCATCCCAGGTACTTTTCAGGTTGGGATCATTTTTCCCCTATATCATTTTGGAGGTCACCCACCCGTATCAGTTTTTTCTCCCTGTATCGTTATGCTTTAGGGCTCTACAACCTGTTTACAGTGCAAATATTTGAAAGTTTCATTCTGGTGATTTAATTCCTAAATTTTAACAATTTAAAGCAACTCTATGTTTATAGTAGAAATTTACCCCCCTCCTAAAGGGCAGAGTGACCCTATTGTTCTAGCTTCCTTTCTTTGTCTGCCCCATGCCTCTGGGCCAACACCCGAACTATCCACCTCCCACTCTTCGCTAAAAAAGGCCTGGGGTTTTCCCTGCTGCCTGGCTAGTTTATGAGAAACACTGTTGCTCCCTTGTTTTAAAACTTCCCTTTCCCCAAAAGCAACATTTTTGTAGTCACTGGGGACCAAAAAACTAATAATAAACAGCTGTTTAAGTAGCTTAAAGGTATTTACACATAGTTCTAAAGAATAACGCTGGGCTCAGTGGTGCATGCCTATAATCCTAGCACTCTGGGAGGCTGAAGCAGGAGAATGTGATTTCAAATCCAACCTGGGCAATGGGCATAGCAAAACCCTGTTAAAATCAAAGATAAAAAAGTTCTAGAGATATAGCTCGGTAGAAAGTCTCTGAGTTAAATCCTCAGTACTGAAGAAGAAAAAATATAAAAGAATGATCCAAATTGCCTCATTGTTTTTGTTTTTGATTTTTTTTTTTTTCCTCAGCGAAGAGACAGGAAAGATAAAAAAAAAAAGCCTTTATTAACTCCAAAGACACGGAGAGGATCAAGCGCAGATGGGTCAGGTGGTTCTTCTGGCCTGAGACAAAGCCGAGGCTTTTACCAGCTTTTGTTGGGGTGGAGTTTGAGGCGGATGTTTAGAAATATCAAAGGAGCTGACTGGGGTCTTCCCTGCGGCAGTGGGAAAGGTGAAAGGAAATTGTGCCCTGGGCTGGGTTGGAGAAGCCAGGAGGTGGTCTCTGGGAAGATACGTTGTTGTTTTAACAAGGCTTCAGCTTTATTAGATGAACACCATACTAGGGTCAGACTGTCAGAATAGATCAGTTTTGGTTTTTTTAACTTATTTATTTTTATTATGGCTGGTTCAGCGTGTCCTGGGGGTGGGGCTGTCGAAGCATGTGGTGCTCAGGATTGAACTATAGTCCCTGCAGTTGCCTAAGCTTGCCTAAGCAGGCGCTTTAGACTGCTGAGCTATCTCGCTGGCCCCGTTTTTTGTTTTTGAGAGAGAGTTTTGCCACACAGCTTAGGTCTTGAGCTCATTTTTTTTTTTTTTTCTGGTCTTTTTGAGACAGGATTTAATCCCTAGTGCTGCAAAAAGAAAAAAAAAGAATCTCTCTCTTCTTTCTTTCTTTCTTTCTTTCTTTCTTTCTTTCTTTCTTTCTTTCTTATTTTTGTGGTACCAGGAATCAAACTATCTCCCCAGCCCAGAAACTTTATTTTTGAGACAGGGTCTCATTATGCAGTCACTGGCCTTGAGCTCACTTCGTAGCCCAGGCTGGTCTCCAACTCTCAACATCCTCCTACCTCAGCCTCCCACGTGCTGGGATTACAGGCACCTGCACCACCACCCAGCTTTCAGTATTTTTTTTTTTTTTTTAATCTTGGAGAGGGTTGGTCTGGTGAAGGGAGCTCAAGGGAAGTTTTATTGCTCTGAATTAATAATCTTTTACAAAATATTTTAATCTATTAAATAATTAGAGTCAAGTAAGTAGGAGGCAGGGTGGGGGAGAGAGGTGTAAAAAAATAGTTAAAGTCAGTTTATCATGGAAAAGCCTGAAGAACTATAGGTCCTTATTAAAATTTTAGGAAACTTAATGTGGTGGCACACGCCTGTAATCCCAGCACTAGGGAGGCTGAGGCAGGAGGACGTTGAGAGTTGGAGACTAGCCTGGGCTACAAAGTGAGCTCAAGGAGTACGTGAATTGCATATCGAGATCCTGTCTCAAAAAGACAAAAAATAAAAAATAAAAAAATTAACAGGCTGAATGTGGTGATGCACACCTATAATCCCAGCACTTGGGAGGCTGAGGCAGGAGAATCGTGCAAGTTCAAGGCACGCTTGAGCTACAAAATGAGTTCAAGGCCAACTTGAATTGCATAGTGAAACCTAATCTCAAAAACAAAAAATAAATAAGTAATAAAAGTTTAGAGCTGGGCGAGTTGGCCCTCCAGAGGCCAACAGGAGGAGGATCATTGGGAGTTCAAAACCAGCCAGGGCTACACAGTGAGCTCAAGGCCAGCCTGAACTGCATTGCAAGACCCTGACTCAAAAAGACAAATAACTAACTAACTAAACAAAAGAGTAAAAGTGAAGAATGAGAGAAACTGGCTCTTCAGAGAGAGAATGGCTGAGTAAAAGTGGAAAGAAGCAGGATATCAGAAAGCAGGGCGGGCTGTCCTGAGGAAAGAGCCAACAGTGAGCTCCTCCTGGTGCCTGTCTGCTTTCATGCTGTGCAAATCTCAAGGAAACCTGTGGGAACATCTACATACGGGACCAAAGCCGGTCCTAGGCCTCAGGCTGAGGTCAGGTCCAGGCCACAGGCTGAAAACCTGCCTGAGTTCTCCTGAAAATTCCACATGCAGGCCTTCTCCCAGGCATGCCTTCCAGGGTCCTGTAATTATCAGGGCGTGCCTACTTTCTCAGCCAGTTTTGTCATGCCTTCATCTCTTATGTCACCTCTGTTAACATGCTAGGCATATATAATACTTACTTAGGCCTGGCATGGCTGTGCACTCCTAGAATCCCAACACTCAGGAAGCTGAGGGAGGAGAATCACCGCAAACTGGAGGCCAGTCTGGGCTCCATAATGAGGTCAAGGCCAGCAGGGGCTATATAGTAAGACTTTGGCTCAGAAACAAAAATGAAGGATATTGATGTGTTTTTTCCTACTCTCTCCTGTCTCTTACCCCATCTCTATCCTGAAAAATCACTAGAAAATCAGATCCTAAAGAAAGGAGTTTCAGGGACTGGGGAGATAGCTCTATGGCACAAGTGCCTGCCTGGCAAGTGCAAGGTAGTGAGTTGAAACCCCAGTCCCACCAAAAAAAAAAAAAAAAAAAAAAAAAAAAAGGGAGTTTCAAGCCAGGCATGGTGGCACTCGCCTGTAGTCCCAGCAAATGGGAGGCTGAGGCAGGAGGAACGGCGTGAGTTCGAGACCAGCCTGTGCTACAAAAGTGAGCTCAAGGCCAGCCTAAACTGCGTAGCGAGACCCTGCATCAAAAAGACAAACAAACAGTCAACATCATTGGTCATTTGAGAAATGTACATTAAAGCAACACTGAGATTCCATCTCACCCCAGAAAGAATGACTAACATCAAGAAGTCAGCTAATAATAGCAAACAAATAAATAAATAAATAAAATTAAAAAAAAAAGGGGCCGGCGAGATGGTTCAGTGGTCTAAAGCGCCTGCTTAGGAGGGCTCAGGCAACTGCGGGGACTGCAGTTCGATCCCCGGCACCACATGCTGCGCCAGCGCCACCACCAGGGCAGGCTGAGCCAGCCACAAAATGAATAAATAAAGAAACAAACA
>PVKN010022058.1:0-15301 GCA_004027915.1 Capromys pilorides
TACAAGGACATCTGGCAGACCTTTTTTCTTTTCCTAACTAGAGGGTAGAAAACTGCTTCTGGCATCTGGTCTACTTAGTAGAAGCAAGGAGGCTGCCAAGCATCTTATAATACACAGGACAGCCACCCACTTCAAATAACTGCCTCATTTAAAATGTCAATAGTGCAGAGACCAAGAAATTTCCTTCAAGATCTCTCTTGAATCTCACTATCCTATCTACAACTCAAGCATCTTTGGCTGTCTATTTTAACACACACCCTCTCTCACTATTGCATATTTGACCCACCAGAGAACCAGGAGGTCAAGCAGAAACACCTTATAGAATAGTCAAAAGGAAGCTTAAATTCGTTTCATCAGATTATTTTTCTATTTTAGAACTATCAATTCAAGAGAGAGTTTGGTACAGGAGAAGAGTGATTTCTGAAACTATAGATGTGTGGATCAAGGGCAATTTATTTTTTTTATAAAAGAATTAAAAACCTGTGGATAAAGACAAATATTCAGAATAGGTATAAAATCATTGTTTAAATGCAAAAGCATAAAGCAAACTATGTATAAGTGGTTTATTCATTAGATTTTCATGCTTAGAATATTTATAAATGATAAGATGCTAAGGAAAAACATATTCCCATAAAAAAAATCTTAGAGGGGCTAGGGAGATAGCTCAGTAGAATAAGTGCTTGCCTGGACTGCACAAGGGCCTCAGTTCAATCCCTCATTCTACCCCACAAAAAAATTCTTAGGTATTTTTTTCTCTATCAGCAAATAAGATGCAACTTCCATGACCTGCAGTTTTGGGAACACAAAATCATGAGTATTTTTTCAAATATTTGGGAAAGTTAGATGTATCACCTAAGATCATTTTTTTGATCACTGAAAAACTTTATTTAAAAGAAATCCAACTTTTTAGGACCTAGGTTCCAGTAAGAACCTTCACTACTTGTTCTGTTAAAGCCTCGCTGATCCTTAGTTTCTAAGAGCCTAAGGTTTAGGAAAAGAAGCAGCTGAAAGTGCAAATCTAGAATTCATAGCTGCCATTGTTTAACTGTTATCAACTTTTCTCAAACTTTGTATCTTTGGGCATTTGAATTTGAACCAGGTTATACATCAGTATCCACTGAAAATCCAGGAAATCTGAGACTCAGGGCAAGTTGAATACAAGCATGAGGACTCTTTAGCCTTCCAGGAGAAACAGTGGCCAGCCCAACTCTGCCTCCGGTCCAGGGCTCTCACCCACAAGCCACAAAGCAGCGATCTCCTGACTGCTGCACCTAGGCAAAAATGGAAAAAAAAAAGATTAGGAGCAATCTTGGTCTGGAGCTATTGCCTGCCAATGACTAAAGAGAAACTTGGACAGCATAAATGGCATATTCCATTTCAAGCTGTCATCTCATGGATATTCTTAGAAAATGTTCAGTCTTGGAAAAAAAAGAAAGGGGCTTTAGAGAAAGAAACTTTAATAAATAAAGAGGAATTTGATTTTTTAAAATGACTACCACCTGAGATTCAGGAAAAAGGAAGAACCAAATGACTTCATTGTACAGAACAATACCAGACTCCCTCCAGGTTTGCGAAAGGGCTATCATGGCTGAAGACAAGAGGGCCTTTTCATCTCAAGCAAAGGTCTAATTTCAGTTGTGCCAGGCAGTCTCCAAATGACACATAAAACATACTCAGTGTAAGAGAGCATAGCAGCAACAGAGTTTGCATTGGAAGCAGTACACATCTAAAAGACCAGAACAACACACATTTCAAGCATAGTTCCAGGGTTGCAAACTGCTGTCATCAATGTGAAAAACCTTTTGAATGTTCCTAGGATGAGTATCGAATTCATCCTGTGTACATAAGTGTATGGTTTTGCTCCTGCTATGTTTCCTCTCTTTTCTGCTTCCAGTCACTTCGTTGTTTAATTCATAAGTCTTTGATTTCCACTCAGCTGTGTTATGACTTTCCATTTTTATTTCTTCTTTAGCTTTCTTACACTAGGGAGACTATATGATATTTACACATGTAGGTCTGGCTTATTTCACTTATGAGTATATGTTCAATATACATCCATTTATATATTAAGTCTTCCAGTTTATCATTCTTTATAGCTGAGTACTATTCCATTGTATAAAAATACCACATCTTTTTCAAACATTCCTCAAATGATGGGCATTTTGGTTGTTTCCAAGATTTGGCTATTACAAATTGGACTGCTATAAACATAGGTGCACAGATATCACTGATGGAGGATTGAGAATGTAAGTTAACAAACTAAAAATTGGAGAAAAAGAAGGGCTATGAGGATAGCCAACATTTTGGCCCTAGCCCTTCAAGGTCAGTGAGGACTCAGGACATGAGAGAACCTGTGCTGTAATATCCTATAACTCAGTGTTTTCCCAAATTTTCTGTTCAAGGAGATTAAGGGACCTCAGAGGAAAGGGATAAACGAAGTATAGTGTGCCTAAGGAGAGTCACCTAGAGAGAGGACATTCTCTCAGGCTTTCACAGAGAGCAAATTGGCAAAGCAATGGCTGTGACTCGTCTCAGTGGCTGACACTGGCAACAGTTCTACAAAGAACTATACATGGTTCCAAAGTTAATCCTGAGGGGATTTGACCCTGGAAGATACAAAAGATGAATGTTCTGTTATACAGGTCTGGCCTTAACATGCCCTTGATCACCCAGCAGAAAAGCTTAATTACGAAGCATAGACAGCATTGCTAGGTTAGTATGATGAGCTGTAAGAGGCTTATACCAACAGCCTCCAACATTACCAGTTTCACCAGTAACACACTTCAATTATGGAATGTTGGACTATGTATACAACTACTTCCTCTTTGTACAAAGAGGAAAATTTTTTTATTTTTCCTCCCCTACTAATATGGATTAGAAAATTTATCATATCTACACACTGTGCTCTGTTTAACTACTATGAGGACAGTAATATTCAATGTATCAATTATTATATTCATGTTTTGAAACTATCATATTGTTATTTCTTATTAAAAATTAAAAAATTAAAAAAAAATACTCAGTGTATTTGTTACACTAAAGGTGTGAATTGGGGCCTGAGAGATGGCTCTGTGGCACAAGTGCCTGCCTGGCAAGTGCAAGGTCAGGAGTTTGAACCCCAGTTCTGCAAAAAAAAAAAAAAAAAAAAAAAAAGGTGTGAATCTATCAAAAATAAGCTTTTGAAATGTAACCCAATTCTCTGAGCCATGTTTTACTTTCTTCATTTCTTAATACTGAAGGAGTTTTTAAAAGTTGGCCTGAGGACTCTCTTATGTGTTGGGCAAAAGCTCCTTTGAAGTGGGACTTTGAGGTGACCAAAGGAACAGCTCCAAAGCCAGCATCTTGAGGAAGCTGTTTGCTGGCTCTCTTCTGAGAGCAAGTGCTCCTGGGAGAGTGGGGTTGGAGGGGAGGGACCTAGGGCATGAAAGGTGGGCCACACAAGCTGTCTGCCCCAGGCTGGATGTAGCACTCACACCCATAAGCTCAACAGCACTTACATGCATAATCCTAGCACTGGATCATGAGAAGTCTACTCTGTAACTGCATGAGACTTTGCCTGAATGCAACATAAAGGAGACAGACTTGCTTTCTGTAGCTATTGTTTCTGTTACTCCTCCCTTTTGCTCTTTCTGCTTTGCTGTTTCCCACTGTCATACACTGCTGACCTCTGCCATGTGCCTCTCTGCTTTGGAGCCAGCTGAGTATGGACTGAAACTTCCACAAACTGTGAGTTAAATAAACCTTTCCTTCCTCAGTTTTTGGCATCAAGTATTTTGTCCCAGCAGCAAGAGAAAAGTAACCAAGACACCAGGTGAAGAGCATTCCCAGTACATTCTTGGAAGAGGGAACTCAGGCACAGAGGCACATAGTACACAGAAGAACAACCTGTTCAGGAAAGCAGAGTGTTACTTAGTGTGGCAGAGGCACAGCACGCTCTTGGGAAGCAGTGAAGGAGGAGACGACATAAGTGAGAGGAAGACCATGTCCTAAGGAACTCCAGCTGTGCTCTATTTATCATTCAGGAACTCTTGTGCTACATATGAATGAAGAGAGAGTGGCCGAAGCAGAAAAATGGTGTGCTTAGTTTCATGAAACTGAAAACTCTAGGTGTAGACTTCAGGCACCTCTGGATTCCTGATTCAAATGGTATCATCAGGCTCAAGCTTTCCCACAGCTTCTGCTGGGTTGCCTCCATTGCGAGACTCCACATGAGCGCTTCCACGGTCAACCCCAGGTGTACATCCAGGAACCAGACTAAAGCAAGCAAGGCCCTTGGCTATCTGGGCACAAAATTTAGAGAGGTATGCAAAAACCCAGTAACCAAAATATTACCTTTTTTTTCTTTTTGCATTTCACTATTTATTAGATGTTTATGCTCTCACACTAAGTTTTTACAAGCTATGAACACTAACACATTATTTCTCCCACAGAATTGTAACCATATGGTATAAACTCAGATAGTAACACAGATGGCTGAACTAATATTAATACACATCACCATTTTATCAGTTACATCATAAAACAAATTGTGAAGTATCCAAATATTAAGTTATACAGCTCAAAAGGCATAAAAATATTAATGTATGCTCAATTCATTAGCAGAAACTCACTTTTCTTTTTAGCAAGAGGGTGGGAAGAGAAGGGGGAAAAAATCTCACCTTAAACAAAATTAAGTTGGTAAATACTTTATGATAAGTATGGAAAAAAATTGTAAGAATTTCAGAACTTTTATGATTAAGAATTGTTTTAGCTACAATAAAGAAGCATCTATACCTTCAAAAATATTTACTAAATTAAAGAGCATATTCTACATGTTCTGCACAAGGCAAAGGCAACATTTTACCAAAAATATTGAATAGCCCCCTCCCAGTCTGTTTTCACACCCTCCCTGGCAGGCTGCACCTCAGAGTGCAGGCATTAAACTAACTGTAAGGCTTTCTGTCCAAGACATTAAAACATCTGCTTCTATAACAACATAGAGTTTTAAGATGGAGGTTTCCCACAACAGCACAAAACAAACTTACAGAAAAACATTAAATGATCACCATAAGACTTGGTATCAATCGAAAAGAACAATCAATGTTTAAGCGAACCTGATGTACACTGGTATGAGTAGGAGAGATGTAAACATAGAGTGAGCAAGCAAATAGCCACATGAGCCCTATGACGTTGGAGGACTGAAGGAATAAACCACAGATCTACAGTGTTCACAGCTCCCGCAAGTCTGGTTCTGTATGATACTAATAATGTCAGAATATTGTGTTGGGTATTTTGGCACCTAATCGTTCTAAATTTTTTATATGTCATTAAGATTCTGACGTGGGAATAGCCTTAAAGTCATAACTCAATACTGCATGACTTCAAGGAAGTCGATTGGTACAAATGATAAGCATATTTTTAACACAGTAATAATCTTGTAATTGTCCAAATACATCAATCATAACCCAAACACAGAGGTTGCAATCTGTTGTGTTTGTATGTAGCCTATATAACTGCTTTTCAATACTCCTACTGAAGCTTCGTTAGACTTATTCACCAAACCAACATATGGGCTAATGTGTATGACATCAGGTCCTGCCTCAAGCTCCATGTCAAAGGCAGTAGCATCAGGCACCCCAGTTTTATGGCAAGCAACAATTGTTTCTGTGACCGTTGGAGTTTTTAAAGTGCAGCCGCATTTTAGGACATTTCTCCAGATATAAAAGTTGCTTGCTGTTAAAAGCTCCACGATGCTTTTGTCTTATGAACTGTACGGCGTCTTCATATTTCATCCTACCTTCAATTAATGCTAGAGTAATGAGCACCGGAGCTCTTCCAAGGCCTGCAACACAGTAGACAGCAATACAACAACCAGATTCTTCACAGAACTTAACTTTCACAAGATTTAACCAGTTGTTGACAATCTGGTTGGGCAGTGGCACTCCATCCTCAAAGGCCAACCAAAAACATGGATGCCTTCTTTCTCCACAAGAGCGGTGTCATAAGTTGCTTCACATACTCTTACTATTGTGATAACTCCATATTTCTTAAGTTCCTCTATGAACTTGCTTAAGATTACATTGGTTGGATTGTGTGTGATAAGAGATCTCATGCTCTTGTATGTGGCTTCCACAGAAGCTGGGCAATTCATTCGAACCATGTTAATTTAGTTACGAAAACATTCAAAAGGGCTACGAAATAATTTTAAAACTTGAATGAAGGAAAATGAAGTCTACTTCAAGAAATTGAAGGAATTGAAGCTCACTTCAGTGTACTCTGCTTGAACTTCTCAGTGCTTTGATTGTGGCGTGGGGAGTCCTGGGAAATGAAATGGATCTTCTAACAAGAAGTAGTAACTCTTTGATCGAGTAATACTGAGGCAATAGGAAGTGTACTAAGGCTTACACCACCCAGGATCAGAAGTCTTGGAAAGTGCTCTATGATTTCAGTTCACCGCTTCTGTGTCCAGGGGAGCCACTCTTCCGGGACTGCTTGGTGGAGCAGTTAGGAATCTCTACAGTTCACTCCTCTGCATAGAGGTCGTGCTGCGCCTGGCAGTAATCTCCACTGCCCTTCAGAAACTCCATAAATGTGTAACCAAGAACACCATAGAACCGAGAAATATGCTTACTCATTGAAGATTATGGCCTAATCATACAGCAGGTCCCAAAGTGGTGGGGGTGCGGGCAGAGGCAGTGAGCGGCAGGGCAGGGCAACGCAGCAGTTGTGGTGGGGTGGCGGCGATGGTGATGGTGTTGGGCGGCGGAGGCACCAGATGATCATGCACTGAGCGGCTCTGCAGAGCGCTTGGGTGAGCTGGCCCGCTGCCTGAGCAGCCAATACACACGCCCAGGCCAGTCAAAATATTACTTGACTGCAGTAATTTTGAATAAAAAGTAATGCAAAGAATAAATGAAGCCAGAATCCATATTACCAGCTTTTCCTTTTGTTACAGGCTCCACTATGGCTCCAATTCTAAATAAATACAAAATTCTGCAATAGTACAACTGATACTAGAGGCATGAGTGACTGCTCTAGGTAAAGAGGGCACAATTTTACCACATCATGGTTAGAAGTTCATATTTTATCTGTAGACTATGAATAACCATGGAAAAATCTTAGGCTGGCAAGCAGCAAGAAAACAATGGCTACATGGAAAGAAGGGATGCGAGTATTGGAGGATGGAAATTCTGAAAAGAGAACCAGAAGACTTAGGACCAGGCAAGAACTGGTAAAACAGATATGAGTGAGCACCAGGTGGAGATGGTGGGGGCTGTAAGGAGAATGGAGAATGGAGAGGTAATGAGGAGTGGAAAAACTGGTATGAAGTTTGCATGGCTAGGACTCTGGCTGCTGGCTCTAACAGCTGTCTGACTGGTACCACTAATAACGTGATTAGACAATTAGCAGTTGGATAAATATTCAAAGAAAAGCAAGGCAGATGGGAGATGCAATTTTAGACATTTTTTCTTCTTTTCTAATTTTATGAAAAAAATAAAACAAATTTTCATAACCAAATAGTAAAAGAATAATAATAGTGCCAATATAATTGAAGTGCCAGTCTCCATCACATAAACAGGCTGTGGATTTCTCAAGGGAGTTCTGGACCAAAGATGTGATTTTTGAACTATTAGCATAGAGCTGAAGCCCTGTTTGTGAAAGTAGTGTGTACAGAGAGAGGAGAGAAAACAGGATGAAACGACGTTCATGTGGAGTTGCGTCAAGTGCAAGTTCTTTTTTCTTCAACTTGCAAGTCCAGGTTTTTACCTTACTTCCAAGTTGGATTAAATTATTACAGGCATCCTAACATAACATAGGTGCTATCTACCCATTTTAGACTTTCATGGCTAGGATGAGCAGTGAAAGAACAAGAGATAAAACACATAACTTTTAGGAGACGGTGTGTGGAAGAAGACAGTTGGGCTTATGACCACCTTAAAAACCCTTATTTTATTATTAATTTATTGGGTTGGACATAAAAGAGTTATAGAGTATTAATATTTGTTTAATATACCTTTTCGATAGCCCACATATGATCAAATTAGGGTATGAATGAGGCAGAAACAAGAACTGTTTCCTAAAAATAAAAAGGGGGGGTGGAAAAAAGAGGCCTCAAGGTGGGGGGTTGGGATCTGGGCCTACTGTAGCATCCCTCCCTCCAAATTTTCACCAGTTATCTCTGGAGAGCCCTTGCAGGTGCCAGATGAAGGGAATAAAGAAGCTACCTGTTGCCTCTTATCTAGGGAGACCGCACAGTCCCCTTGCCACTTTTAAACAGCGAGCTCAAAAAGAAAGGTATCTAAAATATGTTTAAATATTCCATCAGGCAAAGTGACTCAATAACAGTCTTCAGTGTAACATTTTTAAAGCTCTATAGGATCTACAAGAAGAAAGATTACTTTCATTTGTAGCTAAAGCTAGAATCATTATTTTCATATGTGTAAGGTTTGGTGAATTTTCAAAATCTCTTGTTATTCTAAAACTTTAGCCTATTTTTAATTAGGACACCCATGTCAGTTGAAAAATGTGGCATATTTGCATAGAAATAACTATGGTGAAGCAAAATCTTAATTTTAAGCTATTTTAATCACTTTTTCAGACACCCTGGTAATTATTTCTGGTTGACACTGCTGAAGTGCTTTCTAGCAGCACTGAATATATTCATATCAGTTGAAGTTTTCCCTTGCGCAGAACCCAAGATAACTCTGGGAAGGAGCAGATCACATTTTTCATCAGTGCCTAATAATTAGCAGAAATTCATTACTCTGTGTGTGTTTGAGCTTGAACAATATCAGCTTGTAATTACTGGAAGCTTAAGGCAAGGTAAATATTTGATGTGATGCTGATAAATCCATTTTTAGTAATACAAGGAGTTAGCTGATCATGTATTTCTTTAGTCCTTAATAAGATTATAAGCATTGACAACAAAAGTGAGGCCCTCCCCTCCCCATCTGCTGTTGTGTCTTCATGCTGGCAACAAATGGCAGGAAAAGAAAGACTGCCCGTGAATCGCCGAGCTAATGAAGCCCTTGGGGACAGGCATGTCTGCTTGGGTTAAAAACAGGAACTGCTTAAAGCAAGTCAAATATTAGGGAAACAGGCTGCAGTGGTCTTGTCACTGGAGGCCTAGCCAGTCACAGGGCTATGTTTTTGCCTACTTTTAATTTCAAACTTTTTCTTGTTGTTGTTTTTTTTTTTTCGTTTGTTTGTTTATTGTTATGGTTTGTGTCTAGTTGTCTCCCCAAACCCTCATGCCGTCATGAGGCAGGGACTTCTAGAGTTTGAGACTAACTCATGATCCACTGGGATTATGTATCTTAGTACTGCTGGAAGTATGGATTTTAGTACTGCTGGGATTATGGGTGTGGCCTGAGGGGATGGCCTTAGGCATAGAGCCTGAATGTAATATGACACAGAGCAACAGATTCTCTCTGTTGCCCTGGTTGGTCAGTTGCTTCTGTCACCATTTGTTGCTGTCCTGCCACCATGAACTGATGCTCTCTGCCCTGTTCCACTCAGCCTTGGAGTTAGCCAAGTATGGATGGAAACCTCCAGTAACTGTGAGCTAAATAAACTTTTCCTTCCTTCATTTTGGGTGTCAGATATTTGTCCCAGCAACAAAAGAAGGGTAACTAAGACAGAATTTGGTACCGCAGGATTGGGGTCATTGCTGTGACTAATGTGACCATGTGGATCACAAGTTTTAGAAATGGTTTATGGGAAGAGATAGGAAAGCTTTGGAGATGTTGCCTACTTGCAAAGATCTGGATAAACTTTGGTTAGATAAAATTTGGCTGTATAGTAGGGGAGATATTGGTCAGAGATCAGACCAGAAGACTGTCCGGAAGCTTGCATATAACGACTGGCTTATGGGCAGAGATAGGAAAGATTTGAAGAGGTCATCTACTTGTGAAGAGCTGGAAAAGCTTCGGCTGTTCTGTAGGGGAGATTCTGGTCAGAGCTCAGACCAGAAGACTGACGGAAGGCCTGCCTGTAAAGACCAGGTTGGGGAGGTTTCTGTTGGGAAAAAGGACAGCATTGGTTGTTGGACTCTAGATGATTTGTACTATGGGTTGGCTGAAAATCTGTTGGAATTTTGCTCATGACTAGAGACTTTGCCTAAGACTGAGATTAAGCATAGTGGACTGATTAATCTTTCAAAAGATATTTCAAAGCAGCAAACTATTGGGGTGCTGGCATGGTTATTATTGGAGGCTTTGAACCAGATTTATGTTGAAAATCAAGAGCAAAGAGCCAAGCACATCTCACAAGATTTAAAATGTTGTGAGTTTTGGCCAGAAAAGAAGCTCTAATAAAGCTGTGGACAGCAAAGATAGAGCTGAAAGGATCTCCACTGCTGGGAAGGAACAAGAGAGTCAAAAAGATGACCTGAGGGCATCACAGGAGGTGGCAGCTCTCCACCCTTTGCAGCCTCAGAATTGCAAGGGAAAGAGACTTTGCCTTGGGGAGAAAGCTGCAGAGCCCCAAGTACCAGAATGGCAGCAGCAATGACTCCAGGTTCCAAAATGGCACCAGCATGGAGAATTTGTTTCTCAGAATCAGAGTCAGAGTGCTCAGCAATCCAGGTACTCAACCCCTATAGCCAAGAGAGAAGAAAGCCTAGCTACTTCTCCAGGGGCAGCAGACATTGGTATCATCCACATGGCAATGGTTTTATGCACACTCAGAATGCAGGTGTTCTGAGGGGTTAAGAAGACTTCCACCTCAATTTCAGAAGAAGGCCTGGGAGTCCTGGCAGTGTGCCCCTGAGAGGGCAATGGAAAGCAGAGAGTGAGAAGCCAATTCAGTGGAAATACCAGAAGCTTGGAATAGCCAGAAACATGGATCGTCTAAGGGAAACTGCAAAGAGGGAGCAAAGGCAGCTAAAAGAGAAGCCATGGGTGCTACCACCAAGAGTGCCTTACGGGGGGAGCCATGTAAAGCCTTTGGAGCTCACAACTCAGTGAAGACTGCTTCAGATGTTCCAATTGGAACTATGGGATTTAATGTTTTCCCTGCTGGATTTTGGATTTGTGTTGGTCCCAGTGTTTTGTATTCCCCTGTGGTTTACAATCTTTGGAATGGTAATGTTTATCTTGTGCCTTTGAATGTTGGATGTATTTAACCTTCCTTTTGTACAGGAGCTCACAGTTAAGAGTCTGCCCTGGATCTTGGAGGAGACTTGGGACTTGGACTTTTCAGCAATTCTGAAACTGTTGGGACTTCAGCAACTCTTTGAGATGGACTAAAATGTCTTTTACACAAGGGATGTGCATGAGACTTTCAGTGCCCAGGGGTGGAATATTATGGTTTGTGTCTAGTTGTCCCCCAAAAGCCTCATGTAGTCATGGGGCGGGGACTTCTAGAGTTTGAGACTGACTTATGATCCACTGGAATTATGTGTTTTAGCACTGATGGGATTATGGCTGTGGCCTAAGGTGGATAGCCGAGGCAGAGAGTCTAAATATAACATAAGAGAGATGGAGACATAGACTCTGTCTCTGTTGTTCTCTGTTGCCCTGATTGGTTGGTTGCCTCTGTTGCAATTGTTGCTATTCCGCTGCTTGATCTGGGTGCTGTCTGCCCTGTTCCAATCAGCCTTGGGCCAGCTGAATATGGACTGAAACCTTCAGTAACTGTGAGCTAAATAAGCCTTTCCATCCTTAATTTTGGTTATCAGGTATTTGTCCCAGCAATGAGAGAAGAGTAACTGAGACATTTATTTTTTTTTTTTCATTTTATTTTATTGTAGTTTTTGGTTGAACTGTTTTTTAGGTGAGATTTATATTTTGGTTTTTTGGTGCAAAGGACCAAACCCCGGCTTTACTGCTTTGCTAGGCAAATGTTCTACTGCTGAGCTAATTCCCCAGCCCCATTTTTTATTCATTTTAATGAGAAAAAAGATAAAATAGCAATGAAACTGTTTCATTTCCAAACAGATTAGTAGAGCAGTTACAATAAATAAATTATATATTGTTGTCCTCGTAGTTATTCATGACAAGATGCAGACATGATATCTTATCTAAACAATATTAGTACAAACCTTTCTTATTAATAAACTAAGAGAAAATAGCTGCGTATCTATCCTAACTCTCTTGCATAAACATATATATTTTTTACTTTCTTTTTTTTCCACAACAAAATGGTCCTTTATTTATACTTTTGCAAAGTTAGTAACAGTGACACAAGATTGCTTAGTGACTAATAGCTGACCTTAACCAGACAACATGTTTATCTCAAGACTGAGATATCTTGTTTGCTTTAGGTGCTGAGGCATAGACACATTTGATCAATTTCCTGACTTCCATGGCTTCCAACATTTTCCCCTTCTTTGTTTTGTTTTGTTAGAGACAAAATATATAACATATATAACTGCAATGTGTGCTCCACTGAAGTTAGAGAAGCTGTATTTGGAGAAGTCTTTAAAGGACCTTGTCACTTGATGCCAGTCCAAAGACTATAGGTATTTGAATTCTGCAAAAGAACTCAATACAATCCAAAAGTCCATAATAGTAATATGTTTGTTTGTTTGTTTGTTTTCTTTTTGAGACAGGGTCTCACTATGCAGTTCAGGCTGGCCTTAAGCTCACTTTTGTAGCCCAGGCTGGTCTCGAACTCACACCAATCCTCCTGCCTCAGCCTCCTGAGTTCTGGGACTCCAGGTATGCACCACCATGCCCGGCTAATAGTAATACGTTATCAGCACAACTGTCAATTATCAGAAGTTGTTGACTTGAGCCTTTTGCAGCTCAGCAATTAATATAGCTTCACTTCTTATACCTCATGGCTAGACTTTCCTGCTGGATGGTTAAGACCAAGTTAAAGCAAGACCTATATAACAAAGAATGTAACTTTTGTATCTGACAAGGTCAGTCAAATCCCCTCAGGATTTACCCTGGAACCATGTACAGCAAGATAGAAGTGATGCCACTGTACCTATTTTAAGAATAAGAAGGTTGCATGTCAGGAAAGGGAAGAGACTGACTTGAGATCAGTGTTAGTTAGTGGCAAAGTTAAGCTAAGAACACAGGCTAACCCTTAGTATAGCTCTTTCCTTAACACTGCACTTACTTCTGAGTCAATGTTAAAACCAACCCAGCAGTGGCTCTCTCAGAGTTGAGCAAGTATGTTGTACAATGTTAAGGGAGGGGACATCATATTAGTAGCTCCCCATGATTTTGTGTGTAAATTTAACTGTGTCACAGGATGTACATATATATGGCTAAACGTCATTTCTGAGTATGTCTATGAATGTGTTCCAAAAAGATCGATTAATATTTGAATTCATAGACTGAACTACAATAACAACAACAACAAAAGTCTCCCTGCCATGGGCAGGTACCATCCAATTCATTGCAGGCCTGACTAGAACAAAGACACGGAAGAAGGTTGAATTTATTAGCTCCCTTCCTGGATTCTTGAGCTGGGGCACAGATTCTCCTTTCCTCAGGACTCCTGCTTTCCAGGAGTTGAGATGCAGACTGGACTTGATGCTATCAGCTCTTCGGCTCTCAAGCCTATGCACCACACCATCTGTTTTCCTGCATCTCCAAGTAGCAGGTTGGGGCCTCCCCAGATTCCACAATGATATGAGTGACACACTACCATAAATCTCTTCTTGAATGCATAGGTAAAGATACAGATAAGATAATGATATATACATGTAGATGTCTTCTACCACTCCCATTTCCTTAGAGGATCTTGACTAATACACTGCCAAAAGTACAATCCCAACAACAAATGTCATATAATTACTCATCTAACTGCATTGGAGGCAAACCAGGGGAAGGCATCAGCTTGAGAAGAAGACTTGGTGAGCACCAGTATAAGCCTCTTGAACATAGGAATTCTAATGTGTCACTTCCTTATATCCTACAGTATCTCAGCAGCCATGTAGCAAATAATCTCTAACAATTTGTTGAATGAATTATCCAGCTTAAAGAAGGAAATGGCAGAGAAAATAAGGTAAAGCATATTAATCTATTCGCACACTGATGTCAAAGTCCTGCTATGAGAAGTTCAAGTCAAACTTTTCCTCTACTCAGAAATAACCAAACTTCATGCTGCCTACCAATGAGCTCACATTCAAAGACTTCATCACCAGCCTCCTCCTATCATTCAGCCCCAGTGTGTCATCATTCTTTCCAGAACATGTCCTGGGGTTCTCACTTCTGCATCATTACCTCTCAAAATGTGTAATTTCAACCTAAAATTATTGTTTGTCCCACTTTTGAGAGCTTTTGGAGGACTGGAACTAAGTGTATTCATCTTGGTTAATATCCTCTGCAAAACTAACTTGAGAAAATAATGAACAAGAATTTTTAGTCAGCACAACTGATACTAGGAAACTTGAGTATCTTATGTAGAAGACTGAAATTGGATCCCTAGCTTTTAGTCTTTCCAAAAATAGACTTCAAACTGATATAAAATCATAATGGAAGATCTAAAATTTTGAAAATGCTAGAAGATAAAATAAGGGAAACACTTCTGAGTATAGGCATAAGCAATGAGTTCCTCAATAGGAATCCGATAAGTCAGGAAATAATAGTAGGAATCAGAATATGAGATTCATCAAATGTAAAAATTTCCACACAGTAAAGATACAGCCTATAGCATGAAAAAATATATGTTTTCCATCTACTATTCCTTTTTTATGTGTTTGGTACAGAGTTTCACTACACAGCTCAGACTCATAGTGATCCTCCTGTTTCCAGCCTCCCCACTTTTGGGATTACAGATTTGTGCCACCATGCCCAGTCTCAGTGGCTGGTTTAGTGCACCCGGGGGTGGGAACAATGTGGCATGTGGTGCTGGGGATCAAATCTTGGTCCCTGTGCTTGCCTAAGAAGGCACTAATTCTGCTAACCTATCTCACCAGCCCTCCAGCTAATATTCTGATAGTTTGACTATCAAGAATATGTAAAGAACAGAAAAAGTTGAATCAAAAGGGTAATCTAATCAATAAAGAGACAAATGAACTCAACTGATACTTTTCAAAAATACATTGAGAAAGGATTCTGTGGGAAAAATTTATCTCTATCCATAAGGAAAATGCAAAACAAAACTGTACTAAGAGCCGATCTGACCCACATCAGGTTGGCTAAAATCAAGAACACAAAAAAGTCAATAAATGTGAGTATGGGGGTAAAAATAATACCGTTTATGAGAAGGTATATCACTACAGATATAGTTAAAATCACTATGACTGTATCAAAAAAAACTGATATAACATGAACCATTGTTAATCAGCTATTCTTGTTCTGAAACTCCACAACACATATACTGTTGTATGTGACCCTGTTTTGGTCATTATTTCTATTTT
>PVKN010022059.1:0-15298 GCA_004027915.1 Capromys pilorides
ATAGAAACTGCACTGGAGACATGGCTCAGTGGCATGGCATTGGCCTAGCATACACGAGACTCTAGACTCAAAGCCCAGCATCACACACAGAAAAGGAAATTCTGACACATGCTGAAAAAACACATGAGCTTGAAGGTATTTGTCTTGGTTACTCTTCTCTCATTGCTGGGACAAATACCCCATAGCCAAAATGAAGGAAGGAAAGGTTTATTTGGCTCACAGTTACTGGAGGTTTCAGTCCATACTCAGCTGGCTCCAAGGCAGAGTGGCATCAGGCAGAGGACATCCTTTCATAGTGGTGGCAAAGAGCAGAGAGCAAAGGGAGTGGCAGCAGCTCAGGCAGCTAGCTACCCAATCTCCCCTCCTCACCTTGTAGTGCAAATTACCTGCCCTAGGGCAGGTACAGCACCCACACCCACGATAATCAGTCACAAACTTCAGAAGCCACCCCATGACTGCATGAGGCTTGGGGGTGGGGGGGCTAGACACAAAGCATAACAGTATTCTAAGTGAAGTAAACTGGTCACAGAAGAGCAAGTACTGTGCGGCTCCACTGCTATGAGGTACTTGGGACAGTTAAACCAAAAAGACAATCAGTGGATACCAGGGCCTGGGAAGAGCAAAGAATGGGGATGGGTTACTGTGTACAGACTGTTACACAAAATGATAAACCCAGGGAAAGGGTGGCAGTTACACAACAAAGTGAAGTGCACATGGAGGAGCAGTTAGGGTGGTGAACTTGATCGTGTCTGTAAGAATCAGCATAATGGCCCGTGTCGACATCCCAGTCCTCCCAGCAGGAGGACTGCAAGTTTGAAGCCAGCCTGGGTGACCACCTCCCCCATATCCCACCAAATATTTTTTTTCCAAACCAAATTAAACTATTATTAAACCTTATATCCTTACTATCACGTGTTCTCTATGAGGAGGCAGGAAACTGAACTTGCTTTTTAGAAACTGTAGTATGGAGAAGGTGAGATATTAACTTATAATTAAATAAAATAAATGTTGAGGGCTTGGGAGATAGCTGAGCAGAATAAGCACTTGCCTGGCAAGTGCAGGGTCCTGAGTTCAATCCCCAGTACTGAAAAAAAAAAAAAAGTTGGGCGTGGTTGTACCCGCCTTAATGCCAGCACTTAGGAAGCTGAGACAGGAGTATCACTGAGTTAAAGGCCAGCCTGGACTACACAGGAAGTCCCTGGATGAAACAATAATTAAATGGCATGAGCCAGAAATCAGAGGCTGTGAGAGACAGAAGGTCCTCTGGCAAGGGAGTGACCGTGGGTAAGCAGCCCATTTCTCGTAGTTCTTCACTTAAGGGCAGTTCCCAGGAGAAGCCAGTCTCAGGTGTGCCAGATTAAGTAGTTCATCCAATTCCCGAGAGCCACAATCTTAACATACTTCCAACCTGAAGCAACAGAATTTTGTAGGAACTGGAAAGCTCATTATAAAATCTATGTGACAAAATGAAGACTTTAAAGTAACCAAATATTTCCAAAGAACAAGGTTAGAGGGCTCATAATATCTTACCTTAAGTCTTATGAAGCAAAATAATCAAGACAGCAGGGTTTTGGTGAAAACAATTAACAGAGAGAACAGAAACAGACCCTCAGACATACACAGGCAATGGGCTTTTGACAGAGGTGCAAAGGCCAGCAGTTATACAAAATGATCCCTGAAAAATTAGAAGCCAATATGAGAAAAAATTAACCTCAATCCATACTATTTACAAAAATTAATGCACAATGGGTCCTAGACCTAAATGTAAAATCATAAAGCTTCTAGGAAAAACTATCTAGGTCAGACAAAATATCTATAGGATGCAAGAAGTATAGGCCATGGGGGGCAGTAACTAGACTTAATTTAAAGCTTCTCTTTAAAAGACAATACAAGCCAAGGATACAGCTCTGCCTGCTAAGCTTGAGGTTGTGAGTTTGATTCCTGGTACAAATGAACAATCCCATAAGACAATCAATAGTCAGACTGGGGCTATAGTTCAGTGGTACAGTACTTTCAGTATGTACAAGGCCCTGGGTTTGATCATCAGCAACAGAAAAAAAAATTAAATAGACAAGTAATAGGCGGGGCCATATTTGCAAAATATATGTCTAATAAAGGATTGGTATTTGAGATATATTAAAAACACTTACAACTGAATAATAAAAAGAGAACAATTTTTAAAGAGAGCAGAAGATTAGTAGACACTTCACAAAGGAAGTTAATAAGCACATCAAAATGCGCTCAACACCCTTCATCAAGAAAGTACAAATTAAGGCTAAAGAATACTGGCTACATACCATCAGAAGAGCTGAAATAAGAGATAGCATCAAATGTTGCTAAAGACACAGAGAAATCAGAAGTCTCTTGCTGTTGGTAGAAGTATAAAATGGTACAATCATTTTGAAAAATACTTCTGCAAAACTAACTATAACTTTTTCTCAGAGTTAACACTACCTCTGCATGGTGGAGACCAAGAGAAATAAAAGCATTAAAAATGTGCCCAGGACTCTGTGTAAATTCTTTATGCCTGGTGATCATCAACAAGAGACATCCCAGGGCTTCCTACCCTGGGTCCCTTGGTAGGTGTCCTCCAGACCAGGGCATGGCTGTCTCCATAGCAGCACTAAGTGGGCTCTGAGGCTGCAGCATGAGCAGCAAGGTCCCTGTGAGTCCCGTGCATAACCAGCCACCAGTGTTGATCTGCCTGGAGCCTCTCTGGTTCTGCGGCCCCAACTCTTTGCATTTATTTCTCACCGCTATGTCCCAGACTCTTCTGCCACTGGAGCGCAAAAAGGCCACGGCAGTTCTCCTCAGTGTACCTTTTGTTAAATGTGCTCTTTTTATAGAAATAAAAGATAACTATAAGCATTCTACAAGCTGTTCAGTCCTATAAAATGCCTTGCTGCCATTCAAGATGAGGCTTTAGAAACAAGGCTGAAAGAGGGTCACTGCAACCCTTGCCTTATCTCCCCCAAGGTGTCTGCTACGCTATCTCCAAAGCCACAGGACAAGTCAGAGTACCTGAGAGACTTGCTGATCTGAACTGTTCCTATTCTTCCAAACCAGACACAAGATTAGAATCTGGCCAGGTGAGGTGGCGTGCACCTATAATTCCAGCACTCAGCATGCCGAGGTAGGAGGATTACTTTGACTTTGAGGCCAAAGTGGGCTACATAATAAGTTCAAGGACAGCCTAAACTACATAGTGAGACCCTGTCACAAAACAAAATAAAGATTCTGGAAATAGTGACATCTAGCATTCATTAGTAATGTTTTATGTTCTTAGAACGCTTATCTTTTTCTTCTTTTTTCTTTTTCAGTGCTGGGCACTGAACCCAGCACCTTACCCTGTGAGGCAAGTGCTCGTCCCCGAGCTACACCCCAGCCACGATCCCTTGCAATTTCTCTCCATCTCTCTCTATAACTGGAGCACACACAAAGGACTTTTTCCCAAAGCAGGATGCACATGTCAATGATCACTGCAGGTGGGCCAGATTGACTAGCCAGCTCCAGGAGCCTCTTAGCCATGGCAGAAGGCAGCTGATCGGGGTGGCAGGAAAACAGCAAAAGCCAAGGGGGCAGCAGTAGCTACAGCTGCTAGCAAGCCTCTTTCCCTCCTTACATTGTAATGCAGATTACCCATCCCAGGGAGGGTGTAATACTCACACCCATAATCCCAGCATTGGATCATGAGTTAATCACAA
Organism: Capromys pilorides; assembly: GCA_004027915.1. Lineage (NCBI taxonomy): Eukaryota > Metazoa > Chordata > Mammalia > Rodentia > Capromyidae > Capromys > Capromys pilorides. The sequence goes on from PVKN010022059.1 coordinate 3,705, forward strand.
ACTTTAGAAGTTGCCCCAAGATTGCATGAAGCTTTGGGGGGGACGCCTAGACACAAAACATTACAATTCCCCTTCAAATACTCCATTCAAACGCACCCACCCCATTATTCTTGGCACTTTCAGAAGCAGCTCTAAAAGTCCCCTGTCACGTCTTTGAGTGTGATCAAAATGACAGTGAACGGGCTGCTGAGTGCCATCCAGTGGAAAGGCAGACTCATAAAAACACAATGGTGCATCCTCAAACACCTCACTCACCAGCTCTGGTACCTGAGACTTCTGCCCCTTCCTCAAAGTCAAAACAACCAGAAGGTGAAAGTTTTGAATTGATTCAGACATGGCAGCAACATAACTTGCCAAGTCTTTGGGAAAGACTCTTACCAAAGGACTTCCAGAATTGCTTTAGAATGAAGTGTGTTTGAAGCAAAAGGGAGAGCTTTGAATGGAATTAATGGCAATGTGCTATAATAAATTATTTTTATTTAAACACTGTTCCTTTTCCCTCACATCTCATACCTTTAAGTCTGCACCCACCCAGGACTAAGGTCACTCATGTCTGCTTGGCAGAATACTCCATCCTCAAGTCTTGAGAGGTCTATAAGTCCCAGGTTCAGGGTCCCAGGAGAAGGACCCATGGGTGCACCTGGGCTAATGATGTTGGCTTTCTTTTTCCTCTGTCACATTTTCTTACTGGCCAGCACCAATACTTTGTGTGCCCAAATGCTTTTATGTAGGGGTGCATGAGCCTTAAAATACTATATATATCTATGAACAGCAAAGAGGTCAAAGTGATCCCTTGTGCCCTTTTCTAGCATTTGCTGCTGTCCCACAAAATAACACAGCAAGAACCCCCGTCACTTCACAGCAGCTCTTCCCCCGCCTTCTTGGCAGCCGACTGGACCCTTTGGATGCCACCCAGCCAATTGGGAGAGAAAGCAGTTTGGGATGTCTGCTCCCCTTGGGGAAAGCTGCTTCTCCTGCCTGCACCAGCCTCTGGGACTCCGCGGTGGGCTAAGAGCTGCCCTGCCAAGTTGCCAGGCGTCTTCCTTATTGCTTTTACCCTAGCCCCACAGCACCTGCTCCAGCCATTCCTCACTTGCTATCACAGCAGATCTCCCATTTTGCTCCTCAAAATGTCCTCACTGGAACTGATGAGGGAGTCCTCTGGCAGGGTACTTGGCCAGCAAGTGGAAGATCCTCACACAAACATTAACACTGATAAAAAAGGAAAAAGTGCCCAGAGGTAGTTCTATCTAAATTCTGGCTAGATGTCCAAATTCTTTTTTGTTGTTTCATTTTACTTTTCTTGAGACAGGATCTTACTATGTAGTTCAGGTTGACCTTGAACTCACTACATAGCCCAAAGTAACCTTAAACAGTCAGCAACTCTCCTGCCTGAGCCTCCTAAGTGCTGGGATTATGATCATGTGCCACCATGCCCAACTAGATGTCCAAATTCCTTAAGAACTCAAAAACCTCAAAATCATTCCTGCCACAAGACCTAAGACAGGCTTGCTGACACAGAAGAAAGACCATCATGTTGCATACTGCTTTGTATAATACAACATCCACTGCATCCGAGTCATGCTATGTGGCCACAATACCTAGTTGGTGGTGCAGGATGGGGGACAGCTGGTGATGTTATACCATACCATCCAGAAAGCAGCACCCAGCACCCACCCAGACACCAGTATAATAGGGGGCTTGAGAAACAACATCCCAAAATATATGTGCACAGCTTGGCCTGCTGAGCATAGGGTGGCTTTAGAAGCAAAGTCTCTTTTTAACCTTTTTCCCCAAACAAGCCACAAATAGAACGTAAGACCTCTTCTTCCTGAAGGTGGGCCATGGAACTACAAAACTTTCCTCCAAAGACAGCCATAACATACGCAAACACTGCTCAGGCCCCCACCCCCACCCCCTTTCTGTGTAAGAGCTGGTCAAAGAGTTCTATGAGCCACCCTGACCGCTGCAGCAGATCCCCAGGGATCCTGTGCTCTGCAGAGGAGGAAGTGCGCACGCAGTAAGGCCTTGATGAGCTTCCTGCCTTAATCTCCTGCCGGTAAGTCACAGCTTTCTGTCCGATCAATTTTCTACACAGTTTGTCCCTCTTCATCATTATTAAGCATAAAAATGGAAAGTTTTTCATGGTTCTTAGGGGGTTGTCATTTATTTTGGGAAGCTAGGGGTGCAGTTCACTTGTAGAGTGCTTTGCCTAGCATATGTGAAGCCTTGAGTTTATCTCAGCACCATGAAAAATTTAAAAATGCATAAATCTGCTGCTTTTCTCTTGTTAATCTGTCTGGTGTCACGTCTACTGCATCAGGGTAGGTGTCACACCTTTCTGTCCCTATAACAGCTTCTCCTACTGCTGGCAGGGCCTAGCTGGCGGCATCAAGGCTGCCTGTAACTTAATAGGAGCCTGCTCATATTGCACTCCAGATCTGGAGTGGGTCTGACTCCCATGACCCCTCCAGAATCTACTCTGTGCTCAACCCTTTGAAAGGTTGTGGGGGAAGCAGAGATTGTAAGGGTTAATTCAAACCAGGGAAACCCAGGACACACAACTGTCTGAAAGACTCCTTCCCTGTGAGGAGTTCAGCTTGGCTACTTGGCTTACTGCTCTCCAAGCCAGAAACTTATTTTCTTCACTCACTGCTGCATGTAAAAGGAAATGTACGTGTGTGGGTTTGTAGTGAGCTTTTTTCTTTTTCTCCTCTCTCTTAAGGGAAGTGGTGACAGATAGGTTGGGTATGGCGGCATACCAGTATTCCCGGAACTTGGGAGGCTGAGGCAGGAGGATCATTGAGTTTGAGACCAGCTTGGGCTACAAAGTGAGCTCAAGGCCATGCTGAACTGCATTATTAGACCCTGTTTCAAAAAGCTGGAAGTGGAAGGGATGGGGGAAGACACGAAAGTGAGGAGCCAAGGCTCAACGTTCCTGGCTTGGGCTGTGGTGACACCAACCCGTCTGGACAGATGACACATGGCATTAGGTGCCTCCTGCTGTCTACTCCCGTGCCCTTAGGGACTAAAAGAAATGTTTATTTGCTGCTCATCCTTAGGAGGAGGTGGATTTAATAGGCCAAGATAGAAGGGTTCCTTGTAGGAACCCACACAAAGTGCTGGAACACCCAGTGAACTGTAAACAACACATCATTAATTGGCCTCAAAACCCCACATGAATGCAGACAGGAGGCTGTCACGGGACACTGCTACCGTGGCCTGAGATCATCAAGCACCGGCAGGGGCAGCAGATGAGTTTCTCCAACAGAAGATATGCTATGCTGTCTGTTTCCTAACAAAGCAATTAGTCTGAAAAGACAAGGAAGGTGGACAGGTCTCTGTTCAGCTAAAAGGACAGGATGTGTCTCGGGCTCTCTCTCTCTCTCTCCTCTCTCTCTCTTCCTCTCTCTCTCTCTCTCTCTCTCTCTCTCTCTCTCTCTCTCTCTCTCTCTCTCTCTCTCTCTCTGTCTCTCTCTGTCTCTCTCTGTCTCTCTCTCTGGCAAATGTCCCCTATTTTCTCCTAGGTCCAGATACAAGACCACTGTACTACCCAGTACAGGGAAGTATGAAACTACGAAACTACAATGTGGCACACACTCCAGTTTGAGAGAAAAGCGCAGGCAGAGAAAGAAACAGGGAGACACAGGCGCAGAGGAAACAGCGGTTGGACTCGGCAGACGCTGGTCATCCCCCTGGGTGCCCATCCTAGGCATTCAGCAAAGTCTATCTTGTGACCAAACAGGACAAGGACCCCTGTCTTGTGGCAAAGCCTCTCTCCGCAGAGCATGGCTCTCCTTTGGCCAGGAACCTGTGGCTCTCGGGACGGAAGAGAGGAGGAGTGGCGGCGTCCTGGCTACCCTGGCAGCGCTGGGTCACTCCCCGGGGACGCTAACGGGGAGGGTGGGAAGACCTCCTCAGGGTACCACGTGGGCCCTAGCCCCAGCTCCGGTCCTCTAGGGGCCGGGCCGGTCTCCCGGAGCGTCCGTCCCCCCTGCCGGGTCCGCACTCACCCACCGCCCTGATGCGGAAGCCTCGCGGCGGGCGCAGCGCTCGGCGGCACCAGGCGTCGCGCAGCACCTGCAGGCAGGCGGGCGGTCCGCGCACCAGCAGCACGGCGCGGCGCAGCCAGCCCTGGAAGGCCAGCCGCGAGGCGGCGCGCGCCAGCTCGGCGTCCCAGGAGCAGCGCGCGTTGGCGCGGCGGAAGGAGCGAAAGACCGCGCGCCCGCCGGGCTTCTCGGCTGCCCTGGCCGCCTCCCGCGCCTCTGGCCTGCCCAGCACCAACGCCAGCGAGCCGGGCGCCAGCTGCACTGGCTGGGCCATGGCCGCAGCCAGCAGCCAGCAGCCAGCAGCCTCGGCTACCGACGACGCCGCGGGAGATGTGGGCGGACTCCCGGCGCCTGCAGCCCGGCCCGGTGCAGGGGGCGGGCCAGGTCGGGTGGGTGGGTCAGCCGCTGAGCCCGCCCGCGCGGGGCCCGAGGCCATCCCTGTGCCAAGGCTCGCAGAGCGCATGGGAGGCGTTTCCACGTCTCTGGGGGAGTCCTATAGCCTTCCCGCCCCCAGCCCGCCTATCACTCCCGGAGTCCACAGCGCTGGAAGGACTGGTTGTTTCAGCTGCGGTCTCTGCTTTGAGGTCGTTCTTCGTAATCGAGGATGCCACGATGGCATCCTGGAAGTCGCTGCGGTCCAGAGGCAGGAGACCCAGGTGTGAGCCCCGGTTCTGGTCCAAACCAATATGGGCAAACTATTTGCTTCCCTCTCCTCCAAGCTATCCAAAGTCCTCATTTTACAGGATAACCTGAGGATCCTTTCATCCGTGGCATTCTAGGATTTGCTCTCCACTCAGGCTCCGTATTTTTGAGAGATTAAGAAAGGAAAGTTTGCAATTGTTCCCCCACGACAAGACTCAAGGCGATAAGTAAGGGTGGAATAGCCTTGGGTTGTAGGGACAGATTCAGAGAAGACAGGCTGTCTGCATAGGAGCTCCTGAGGCAAAAAGGACAGCCAGCCTGTGATCTCTGATCTGCTGGAGACAGGTGGGTGCCTCAGAGCAATAAGCAACAATCCAGATAGGCGTAAGGAAGGAAGAGGCTGGAACCCTGACTGGGTCCAATGTTTTAGGCAGCTAAAATTAAACAGAAATATAGGCAGTCACACAGGGCTAGACCCTCAAGGAGACAGCTTGGAAGATAAGATATATTGCTACTATGAGAGAGAGGGATGCTCCTGCTGTGGGCCAGACTTAAAGTCCAAAGATATGAGCAAATGCTACCTTCCTAAAGATAAGCATCCGGGATTGATCATCACCTTGAGGAAGCCAGGAAGAGTCACTAATCCAGCTACTACCAGGTGGCTATGGGTTAAAGTTCTGTTTTATATTCATGCCCGCTTGCTACGTGACTCGCTTCCTCGTTTGGTCCTGGACTTAATCAGTTTTACCTGAGCAATGGTGCTTGTAATCTCATTGGTTGGCCATAGCTTTGTCCCACCTCATGCCCACCTAAGTGAGTTCCCATTTTCTCCATCTTAAACCCACATGGGTTCACCCTATAAAAATAACCTAGAAGAGACGGCTTCCTGGGTAACCTGCTCGTGTCTGCTTTCTGTACCTCTCTCGAACAGAAGCTTTCTTTCCCCAATAAAAGTTCTGCTCTTACCCTCCATTTGTTCCTAAAATTCATTCCGTGGTTTTAGAGAACATGAACTCATCCAGGACCCTTTCAGGGAGAGAGTTTCATTCCCCTGCATCATTTGGAGGTTCTGAGTGAGAGCTCCTTGAAGAAGAAGCATTTGAATAGTGACCTTCCCGGAGCCAGGCATGCCAAAACCCCAACCTTCTGGGAGGTATAGGCAGAAGTGTAGTAAATTTGAATCCAACATGCATATGCAAATAGTTTAAAGTCTCAAAAATCCTAACTCCAAATCATTTGTGGTCCCAAGCATTTTGCATAGGGATACTCGAATATTATCACTTCCGTTTTTTCATAGATAAGGAAGGCACGTCTAGTTGCGTTACATATTCTCCAGTCATAGGATAATAAGAAATGGGAGTTAGGCCTCCAGTAAATTAAATTTCCTTCTGTCTGACAGTTAAACTCGATTTAATGGTTTTTAAGAAATTCTTTGACAGAGGGTATCACTAAGTCACTGTGCTGCCCTGGGTGGCCTTGAATTTGTGACCCATCTGCCTTAGCTCCCCAAGGTGCTGAGATTACAAGTATGCACCACTTGTGGCTGCTTACACTATTTCTTCTGCCTGGAAAAACATTTGCCTTTTATTTATCATGAGATTTCCACAAAACCTTGCTCAGAAAATCAGTTTCACATCTAGAAAGATCTGATCTGCACTAAGTACACTGCTAACACTTTCCTAATACTTGTGTGTAAGAGATCTAGTATTTAGTTACCTGTCTCATCAGATGACCTACAGTCATCCTCTGGCCTGAATCATCCCAATATCTGCAACAAAGTTGGTTCATTCAGAGTCATCAGGTTAATTAGTACTTGATGTGAAGTAGCCCTGTCTGTGTAGTCTTCTCACCAGCTAGTGTCACTGCACAGGAGAGCTATATCCAGCTTAGAGGGTGACTTACCTGGTCATCCAGTGCTCGTGGCCAAGGCAACAAGCAGCTCCTTCACCCGGATATGTGGTTCCAGTGGTTGCTTTCATTTGATTACAGCACAGGACAGAGTAAGGATGATGTTTGCCTCCAAAGTTTGTTTTCACACCAAAGTTCATCAACTGGTTTCATTCCCTTAACTCAGAAAGTCAAGCCTTGCTCTTTAAGACTGATTAAGAAAGCACTTTCGTCTGATTTCTCTTTATTATGTGCTCCTATAGCATCATCACATCCTTCCGTTTACCAGAAACCAAACCTAGAGACTTTCGTTTGTCTTTGAAAGGGAAAAGTGAAGCTTTGCCAAGCAAGTGTGTTTGTTGACTCAAAGTATATGGAAAAGAAGATAAGGAGTAGTGGATGTCAGGAAAAAATAAAACACTTTGAAGTAGTAAGGAAGAGTATTCAGGGAGTCGAGACAGTCATCTTGGTGCACTCCTATAATCTCAGTACTCTGGTAGCCTGAAGCAAGAGGATCACAGTTTTTGGCCCAGCCTGGGCAAATTTAATGACTTAGTGAGATCTTGTCTCAAAATATGAAATGAAAAAAACAGGCTGAGGATGTCATTCAATGTAAAGGTTGTGGGTTCAATCCCCAGTACCTCATAAATATGTCCATCTGTCCCTCCTTACATACATCCATACATGGGGAGGCATGGAGATGGTGTAGGGACCAGTGGGGCTTGAATCCAACTTCAACAAGGACAAGTAGAGAAAATGCAGCTGGTTTACTGCATGTGAGGCCATCAAAGCCAATAAGCATTCTAAGGCAGCTGAGACTTCACTACTCCATCACCGCATTGCAACTCAGAGCACACTTCTCAGCCTGAAAGTATGACTTCCTGAAGGAAAGGCAGAATGCTGGTCCACCAAGCAGTGTGTGAGGGAGAGCTCCAGAGCCAAACAAAGTCAGACTAGCACATGCACACCACACCTCCCCCCCCCCCAAACACACACACAGCAGGGGAGTGTGAATATATGGAGGCCTAAAACAATATACCAAGTTGTAGTTTCAGGGTTTTTATGGAGAAATCACACTTCCCTTTAGTGTTGTTACACTAGAGGATGTAAAGCTTTGGATCATATCCATTTACATTTCTTACCAAAAATAACCCGGCCCCACTCCAGTTCACAGAGGAACTGTTCCCTGTGGAGCCCCTGCCTCCTGGTCTGAAGTTTCATTTCTCTGTTACAGGGAAAGGGGAGAAAACATGCTAAGGCACCTCCTCTCTGCACCTTGAAATTATTGTTATTGGTACGGGTGACTGAACCAGGAAGTACTGATCTATATTTCCAGTTCTTTTCAGTTCTGATTTGAGACTGGCTCTGGTTAAACTGCCCAGGCTGGCCTCACACTTAGCTCTCCTACCTCACTCTCCCTAGTGGCTAAGATTACACATGTATGCCACCATGCCATTTTTTGAAGTTTCCTAGTAGCAGGGCCTAAGACTCCCGAGTCAGCTCTATGTCCTCTAGAACAAGCCCACAGTACTCCCTCAAAGCAAGGTAATAGCTTCCTGAGCAAAGTGGGAAAGGATAAAACTGTGACCAAACAACTTAGTTGAACATGAGAGCTAAGTCAAATGGAAGAGACTTTACAGAAATATTGTAGCACAATAGTGACGAACACACTGAACCTGAGTATTCTGAAAACTACTTGGGTAATAAAGGAGCAGGTATGGTGGCACATGCCTATAGCTGTCAAAACAGCACAGCCTCTTCCATGAATTCAGACAAGAAAAGTCAAAATGAGGAGAGTATTGGGAAACCTATAAATTAAAAGTGACTTCAGAGTGATAACACGAGGCACAGTAGTAGTATAGACCTATAATTCTGGCACTCTGGGAAGCTGAGGCAAGGGGATCAAAAGTTTGAGCTAAGACTGGGCCCCTTAGTCACGTAGACCCTGTCTCAGAAGGGTGGGAGGTCATGGATATAGCTCAGTGAAAAGGATACAATACTAGAATACAATTCCTAGTAACACACGTGTACATATGTGCATGCACACACACATATACACACACAGGTGTGTCAAACAATGCAAAGGAAAGGGTGGAGCCTATTGGATCTTTATTTATTTATTTATTTTTTGGTGGGACCGGGGTTCAAACAAACGACCTTCTACTTGCCAGGCAGGCACTTGTACAATGGAGCTATCTCCCCAACCCTATTGGATCTTAATTTAAAGGATGTATTTTTTTTTTTTTTTTTTCTGTTTTGAGATAGTCTTGCCATGTACTTTAGGGTGGCCTTGAACTCACTATATAGCCTTGAACCCATCCGTGGTAAATGGATCGATCCATTTATATTCCTTACCAAAAATAACCCGGCCCCACTCCAGGGCTCAGTTCACAGAGGAACTGTGAACTACATGAGTATGCCAGCATGTCCGGCGTTGAAGACTACAAATTTATGATAGATGAATGTGAACAATGGATATTTAATATTGAGAATAAAGGGGGAGGGCTGGAGAGATAGGTCAGTAGAATAAGCATTTGCCTGGCAAGCACAAGAGCCTGAGTTCAATCCTTGGTTCTACAAAAAAAAAGGGGGGGAGGAAATGAAGATAATGTAATATGTGAATTTATGAACAAGCTAATAAGCTCCTAAACTACCTTGACCTTTCGCATTTTATTTTTTGTATAGTACCAGCCCTTTTCATTTTTTGAGATAGTGTCTTGCTGAATTACCATGTGGACTTAAATTTGTGACCTTCCTACCCCATCCTCCCAAAATGCTGACTTATAAGCATATACCCATGCTTGGGTCTTATGGGAGACATGGTTTCACTATACAGTTCAGGGCGGCCTTGAACTTACCTTGTTACCCAGACTGGCCTCAAACTCACATCAATCCTTCTGTGTCAGTGTTCCAAGTGCTGGATTACAGGTATGTGGTACTATACCCAGTGGCTCATCGTTAAGAATCAATGAGGGGTGTGTGTGTGTGTGTGTGTGTGTGTGTGTGTGTTTACTTATAACTTTGACATTGTTCCTCATAGGATGAAATTTACACTGAAAATAGATTAGTTCTCTTCAAGTAAATGAGCTTCCACCACATATGTACTATTGCTTGGGTTGACATTTAGCTCCTCTGAGTAAAAATTCTAATAGTCCAGTGTCACTGTTTCATCTTGTCTGTTCCCCACATTCTGTTCAAACACTTGATAAAGAAGCTGAAGATAAGCAGGTGCCCAGTGTAGAGGAGAGAGATCTGTAGCTGTGGTCTACAGGATCTGCAAACTGAGGCTCAAATTTGGATCACTGCTTGAAAGCTAAAAAGTATTTCCACAGTTTTTGCTAATATTTTTACATCCAGAGGGAATAAGACCTGTTAATGTGAAAACGTATGAAATTCAAAATTTCAGTGTTGTTTTGCTTGGTGATACTTGGAATTAAACTCCTTCAATTCCAAGGAAATGGGCCTTCACAATGAGCCCATTCACCAGTCCTTTTATTTTTACTTTTTGAAACAGGATTTTACTAAGTCAATGAATTGACCAGCCTGAGCTGGAACTTATATCCTTCTGCTTCATCCTCTTAGAGCGCTGGGATTATGGATTTATGGTACTATGCTCAAGTCACCAAGACTTTGTTTCTTAAGACAGAGTCTCACTAATAATCTATCTTGGTCTTGAACTCACTACGTAGCACTGGATGGCCTCAAACTCACAATTGTCTTGCTTTAGTCTTGAGTGTTGGGATTACAGGCATGAACCACTATGCCCAGGTTTATTTCTTATTTTGAGACAGGGTCTCATTTAAATTGTTCCGGAGTGAGTAGGACTTGAAATTTTTCTACCTCTGCCTCCCAAATACTGGTGTTTGCCCTCCTTCCTGGTGTGTGCCATCCAACCTGGCTTGAAAATTTGTGTTTATAATTCAGTGTTTATAAATAAAGTTTTATTGGAACACTGGCACAGTCACTCATTTATGTATTCTCTGTTGTGGCCTTTGTTGGCAGAGTTGAGGTATTACAACAGGTTGCATGGTCTGCATACCTTAAAGTATTTTCTCTTAGACTTTTTACAGAAAAGGTTTGCAGATTGCTGGTGCTGAGCCCTTTCTGTGTAGGGACAGCTTTATGGATTAAAAAAAGGGCCAGTCACATGTAAAGTGTTATTGTGCATATATGGTGGGCATTCTGGTCCAGCCCAGTTGCATTACATCTTAATAGAGAAAAGATAGATGCTGTGTCCTCTAGCCAACATGCTGAGCTGAGGTAGGGTAACTCAGTTTTTGCTCTTTAGGGAAGCATGAGCCTCTTAGCAGGAAGTCCAGTTAGTGCCAATTTCCATGTTAAAATGTTTTCTTTTGACAGGGTTGAGGTTGCCACCTCAATTCATGGTCACGAAGGTAACCTGGGTTAGATTCAAACCAAGGCTCCAAAAGTGAAAGGCAGCTCTTTTGCCAATCCCCAGAAAGCATCCAAAGACCCACCTCATCCACTGCAGGGGATCTAACCCCATAGGGATAAACAGCCAGTTGGTTCAGAAAGTTTAATATCCTTCAAGTCCCCTTCAGAGGGGCTAGCGAGCCAGCTCAATAGAATAAGTTCTTGTCTGGCAAGCACAACGGCCTGAGTTCAATACCTGGTTCCACCAAAAAACAAAACAAAACAAACAACAGAAAAAAGAAGCTCTAGCCAAATCCCCTTTAGATTTCCTACAGATGCTTACTAATGCTTTACTGGAGCCAAGCATAGTCATTAACATCCTCTGAATTTAATTAAAAAATACCAAATAATAGACTCTCCACTTACAGAGTTGTGAATATTTTAGGTGATCAGGGACTCACATCTAAGGAATAATGAATTCTCACAAGTTAAAGATTTCTGCTTAGGAGGAGATGCATTTATAGGAAATCTTTATATCACACTGCCAGAGATAGAGATAGAGATAGAGATAGAGATGAGAGAGAGGGAGAGAGAGAGAGAGAGAGAGAGAGAGAGAGAGAGAGAGAGAGAGAGAGAGAGAGA
>PVKN010022060.1:0-15307 GCA_004027915.1 Capromys pilorides
AAAAAAAAAAAAAAGTGTCAGCCATAGACACATCTGACCATGGCAAGCAGTACCCCAAAGCTCTAGAGGGTGAATCTGTAGGAGGAACTTGAATTTAGAACAGTAAATAAGGGACTGGGGAGATAGCTCCATGGCACAAGTGCCTGCCTGGCAAGTGCAAGGTCGTGAGTTTGAACCCTAGTCCCTGGGGGGCGGGGGGGAGATGTAGAACAGTAAACCCGATAACCCAGCCAATTGCACTTCTAGGAATTCAGCCTGAGGGAATAATTAAAGACACAAAACATTTAGGATTTTCATTGGCGCACTTGGCATAATACTAGAAAGAACCTACAATGGGGGGGGGGTCAGAGAAATGAGTGGTAGCGAGCAGTCAAGCTCTTGTCTCCCACCCATTCACACAGGAAAGCAGAAGTGTGCATGCGTGGTGTGCACCACCTGCACAGATATGCCCAAACCACTGAGAGAGAGAAAAAAAATTATAAAACACATAGGTCATGTCTACATTTTGACTATTATAAATACTACTGCTGTGACATTCACATACAAGATTCTGGGAGGACACAGATTTTTGAGTCTTATAGATCTGACAGGTCCTATGGTAATTCTAAGTGTAACTGAGAAATCTCCAGATTGTTTTCCAGAGAAGGCCATTTTTCATTCCGATCAGCTATGTATCAGGGTTCCAATTTCTCTATCTCATTAAACTTTGACATCGTCTTTTTTACTTATTTAGCATACAGGGATTGAACCCAAGAAGTGCTGAGCTACTTTTTACTTTTGATATAAAATCACACTAAGTCACTCATGCTGGCCTTGAACTTGCAGCCTTCCTCACCAACACCTACCCTCTGCCCAAGCTAGGATTACAGGAGTGAACCACTATGCCCAGCAATTTTTAAAGAGTATTTGCTGCAGCTGCCAAGGTTTGATGCGTGCCAGCCCTGCCCACAAGGCATGCTGAGATGGAGACTAATGAGACTGGGCGTGGTGGCGCGCCACTTGTAATCCCAGCGCTTGGGGGGCTGAAGACAGGAGAATCAGTACAAGTCCGATCTACATAATGAGACCCTGCAGACCCCGTCCTAAATACAGGAAAAAAAAAAAAAAAAGTATTTGCAAGATCATTATAGGTCATATTTTACTCACCGTGGTACTCCTAGTGCCCAGAAATCACACTTGGCATCAGTAGACTTTCAAAGAAAATGTACTCAATGAATCAATGAAGAGCAAGAATGTGTGAAAGACAATTCTATTACAGTTCACGGTTCATTTGTTGTGGCTGCATTATAAGCTACTCAATAGTCACTTACGTGGTTCAGAAAATACTGCACGATTATTTCATGGCCTGCGGCAGCGGCTTCCATCAAAGGAGTAAACCCATATATGGGCTCCCTGCGAGACAGGCCGGTCATGAGATGAGCAAAGTCAAATTCTGCCCTGCAGCAGCTCCCCAAAGGCCTAAGTGTGGGGTGCTCTCTCCTCTGGGGGGCCTCCTCCCCTCCTTCAAGGCTGTCCATACCTGCTTCTAAATCCCCACTTGAAACACACTCCAAAGCAGCTACTATTACTCATTTCCCACAGACAGCTGATGTGTGTTAATTATCTACCCAAATTCTGTCTTTCTTAAAGTTTTTTTGTTTGTTTGTTTGTTTGCTTGTTTCTTTATTTTGTGGCTGGCTCAGCCTGCCCTGGTGGTGGGGCTGGTGCAGCATGTGGTGCCGGGGATTGAACCACAGTTCCTACAGTTGCCTGAGCTTTCCAAATCAGGCGCTTTAGACCACTGAACCATCTCACCGGCCCCCCAAATTCTCTTTCAAGTCTGATATCCTCATGAACCAGCACCCCAAAGCACACATGCTGATAATCCTACCTGTCCTCGCTGTGTGTAGCACCTGCAGTGTGTTTTTTTATGTATAGTCAACAACCTAGTGCTGTCCTCAAAGTGCTCCCTATAACCTGCTTATTTTCTGCTGGCCTAGAAGCCAGGAACCATGGTAGATACCACCCCACATCCATTCTAAGACACACACTGGGCAGGGCCATGCTTATAATCCTAGCATTCAGAAGACTGCCAAGGCTAGGCTAGACTACAAAGTGAATTCAAGCCAGCCTAAACTGCACAGCTAAGCCCTGTCTCAGAAAGACAAAAAAAAAAAAAAATCACATACTACACATTTTAACACCTGAAGTTATAGTGCATCTAAAAATCAGTGAGTTCCTGGGCATGGTGGCACACACCTGTAATCCCAGCACTTGTGAGGCTGAGACAGAGGATTAGTGCAAGTTTGAGACCAGCCTGGGCTACAAAAATGAGCTCAAGGCCAGTCTGAACTGCATAGCGAGACCCTGTCTCAAAAAGACAAAAATTTGTCCCAATGGCTGACACAACAGTCCTACAAAGCACTGGTTCCAAAGCATATGGTTCCAAAGTTAATCCTGAGGAGATCTGACCTTGGAAAATACAAAAGATGAAAGTTTTGTTAAACAGGTTGTGCTTTAACTTGCCCTCTATCACCCAGCAGAAAAGCTTAACTATGAGGCATAAAACACAGAGCTAGGTTAGTATGATGAGCTGTAAGAGGCTTAAGTCAACAGCCTTCAACATTGTCAGTTTCACTGGTAACCCACTGCAATTATGGAACATTGGACTACGTATACAACTACTTCCTCTTAGTTCAAAGAGAAGAAATTTTTTTTCTTTTTTTTGCTTTCTTTCCTTACCAACATCAATTAGAAAATATATCATGTCTACACTCTGTGCTCTGTATAACTACTATGAGGACAACAATATGCAATGTGTCAGTTATTGCGAATGTACTACTAATGTGTTTTGAAACTATCATATTGTTGTCTCATTAAAAGAAATAAAAAAAAAAAAATCAGTTTGTCCAACTCCCACAAAAAAAAAATAATGCTTTGACAGAGACCACGTTAAATTTATAAATCAAGGGCCGGCCAAATATCTCAGCGGATCTGCCAGGCCAGGGCCAGCCCCACCCCAGGGGGCGTGTTGAGGCATCAATTGAGACTGGGCGTGGTAGCATGTGCCTGTAATCCCAGCTCTTAGGAGGCTGTAAACAGGCGGATCACTAGGAATCCAACCTAGTAGTGATACCCTGAACACTCTGTAGATCCTTGCCTAAAATACAAAATAAATACATTTCTAAATTAAAAAAGAAAAGACAAAAATTAAATAAAATAAAAATCAGTGAGTTGCTGGGTGTGGTGGTGCATGCCTATAACCCCAGCACTTGGGAGGCTGAGGCAAGAGGATTGGTGAGAGTTTAAGACCAGCCTGGGCTACAAAAGTGAGCTCAAGGCGAGCCTGCTGAACTGCATAGTGAGACCATCTCAAAAAGACCAAAAAAAATCAGTAAGCAGGGCTGGGGAGATGGCTCTGTGGCACAAGTGCCTGCCTGGCAAGTGCAAGGTCATGAGTTTGAACCCGGGTCCCACAAACATACAAACATACATACATACATACACAAAATAAAAATCAGTGAGCAAACTGAATTTTTTTTCTTTCAAAGGAATCATTCAAAATTATTCTATGTCTTAAAAAAGGACAACAGCAACCAGAAAGTTGCACATAGCAGCAGGTGAAGGCTGATGAAAACACATTATCACACACTTCAGACCACAGTGCATGGCCTGTTAGGAACAGGGGCTTGCAGCAGGTGAGCAGTGGGCTAGCAGGGTAAGCTTTGTCTATATTTACTGTCAGGGGCCAGGGAGATAGCTCAGTGGAATAAGCGCTTGTCTGGCAAGAGCAAGGTCCTGAGTTTGATCGCTGGTACCACCAAAAAAAAAAAGATGTATATATACTGCTATTGGGCATCACTCACACTGCCGCCTGTTGGATCAGGGGTGGCATTAGTTTCTCATAGGGGCACAAACCCTAATGTGAACTGCACACGTGAGGGATCTAGGTTTTGCACAGCTTTGAATCATTCCAAAACCATTACTCATCCCTCACCCATCTATGGAAAACCTGTCTTCACAAAACTTGTCTCTGGTGCCAAAAAAATTGGAGAGCAATAAGTCAGAGGATAAATCACTTCTAGTTTGTAAAACACACACTGGTTTTCAAAGCTTCACTTTTCTAGACATACACAACAGGTAAGAAAAGAAAGAAAACTAGCACATCATATGTCATTTAACTGCCATCCTCTATGTTAAGCACCCGGCATATGATATAACTTGTTCGGTGGTGCCTTGGTTAAGTTCATGAACTCAAATACCATTGTAATTTTTTTTTTCTCTTTTGCTGTACCGAGAATTAAGGCCAAGGTCTTTATACTGACCTATACTCCCATC
This sequence comes from Capromys pilorides, assembly GCA_004027915.1. NCBI lineage: Eukaryota > Metazoa > Chordata > Mammalia > Rodentia > Capromyidae > Capromys > Capromys pilorides. The sequence goes on from PVKN010022060.1 coordinate 4,318, forward strand.
CCCTTTTAAAATTTCTTCTAAGGTCAGCAGGATAGCTCAGGGGCACATGTGCCTGCCTGACAAATCCAAGGTCCCAAGTGTGATTCCCTTCCTGGTACCAAATAAATAAATAAATAAATAAATAAATAAATAAATATTCTTTTTAAGACAGGGTCTTACTATGTTACTAAGTTGTCCAGGTTGGGCTAGAATTTGTGGTCTTCCTACCTTAGCCTCCTAGACAGCTGGGATTACAAGAATACACCAACATACGTGGCTATAACATGTAATTCTTCCAACAACACTCTGACACAGGCCTTGCTGTCCTATTTTCAAATAAAGACAATGAATCTCAAAAGCCCTAGAAAGATACACTGGCTGTCCCAACAGGTATGCAGATAGATTCACACCCGGGCAGGCCTGTCCACTTCCACTGTCCACTTACTCCCCTTCTTCATCTCTCACACCAAGATGGGGTGGTGCTGACCTGTGGCTAGTGGCTTCTACAGGCATCCTTCCTAGAGTCAGTCAAGACCTAGCCCACTCCTGTGGCAATCACCTCACATTGGCATTCGCTCCACTGTCCAGGAGGAATCTGACCATCTGCTGGTGACCGGCACTGGTGCAGTGGAAGAGCGCAGTCCAGCCTTGAATGTCTTTCATCTCAAGCTCGGCACCTTGCTTCAAGAGAACACAGTGCAGGTTATAGCCCATCTCTCCTGTGTGAGCAGATAGGCAGGCGGCGTCCTCCAGGCTCTCAACAGAAAAAATGGAAGTGATGATGTGCTCACACACACACGGCCTGGCCTGTAGGGCCACACATCCTATCAAGGTGTCCAGGGAGCCCCTGGGTTGCAGAGCCTCTGCCCCCTCGAAGCTTACCTGGAGGAGAAAGTAGGCGATGCTCTCGTTGCCACAGCTGGAGGCCAGCATCAGTGGAGTCTGCCCTTCGGGGGTCGGCACATTCACACTCACCCCCGCCTCGAGTAGCAGGTGCACAATGGTGTCATGTCCAATGTAGGAGGCGTACATCAGCGGGGTCCAGCCACCTCCATTCTTCTTATTCAAATCTAACTCTCTCCTAAACAAACACAAGATACACTAGACATACCCCACTCTCTTGTGGAGTTCACCAGAGCTGTAGGCTAGGCCAGGCAAGCTGCCATTCCAGATGTCCCCAGGGTCAGGGGAAGGCAGGACGGGAAATGTTTCTACTTGCTTAGACACTTCGGGGTCATTTTTGGTTATCATATGACTGGGCAAGGAGCCACTGGCATGAAGCAGGTGGAGGGAGGAGCCTGCAAACACACAGCGTATGAGATGCACCTTGACAGAGGCTGGCAGAGCTGGCCTGGTTTGTCAGGAGAGCTGAGGCTGAGACACCCTGACCATCTACCAGTAAGTTTCCAGTGTGGCAGGGTAGAGCTGGCTGCAAAGGGACCACAATGGAGAGTGGCACATCAAGGAAACAGAGAGGACTTGGACCGAGGACACTTCCACTGACTTCTTTATTACCATACTCTAAAACCAGAGAATTGGGCTGAGGAGATAGCCTGGTGGTCTAAATGCCTGCCAAACATAAGGACTTGGGTTCAATCCCCAGTACAACACGCCATGTAGGCCGCAGAAACCAGGCATAGTCTACTAGGATTACACTCCTGTAATCCCAGCACTGGGAGACTGAAAACAGGAGGATCACTATGAATCTAAGCTGTGGTAGTAAAACCCTAAACCAAATACAAAAAAAAAAAAAGGTTTATTTATTGGTATAGGGTCTTGATACACAGCTTAGACTCATAGTGATCCTCCTGTCTCAGCCTCCCCAGAGTTGGGATTACAGGCGTGACCACCAAAGACTTGGTCACTGGCTCACTATGCCTGAGAGCATACCCTGTGGTACTAGGGATCAAATAAATAAATCTTAAAAAAAAAAAAATCCTATTTTTTCTCACTGATTTCCATTAAATTTCTGCAAATGTATTTTCAAACAGGAAGAAAATGTGGGCCTCCTGACTTGGACTCTAGAACTGGGGTATGGGAATGACCTTTTAAGATAACACCCAGTCATAGGAGCAGATGCAATGACCTTTCCTTTTCCAGAGTTTGGGCTTCCAGTGGCAGGAATAACAATCCATCCATGACTTGTGTGTCAGATCCCCACACTAAGCTACATCACTCACTAGCATCTTGCACACTAGGATGCACACCCAGGGAGCCATCCTGAAAGGTCCTGATCACAGGATGCAGTGGCAGCCCTGCCCAGCAGCGTAGGGAGGGCCCTCTGCAGAAGGCTTGAATGACCCCATTCATCCTTGCACTTCCATCCTTTCTGAGCAGCAATTTCTCAAAATAGGAAGGGGCCTGCTCCAGGGCAAAACACTGTTTGTCAAGCCTCTTTTCTACCCCTAGAAGCCTCCTCCTCAGCTACTGTCAAATCCAGCCAGAACACAAACCCTGGTCCTCTTCTCCATGCAGTTATTCTGAGCTGTGTTTTCACGGAACACTCAAAGACCTCAGAGCCTGGGAGTTTCACAGAGAATTATAACAGGGTCTTGGTGATCTTCAAGGACACATGAGACTGTACACCCAACTGACTATCCTGGTAAAGGAGAACTGCAGCCTGCCCTGGACCACAATGCTACTCCCTTGGCTAGAGATTTATGAGTGATAGCAACAACCTGGGAACTGGACAGCTGGTGCTTTAATGAGGCTTTGCTCTGGCTCACCAGGAACTAGAGAAGGCATCAAAGATATGGACAAATGTTACCAGATAAGAAATGGTAAACACAGTAAGTGCAAAACATGGTCAAATACAAAGGGCTGGACACAAAGTCTTCTCCCAAAATTATTAAGAATCATACTATCAGGGGCTGGGGAAATAGCTGGCAAGCACAAGAGCCTGAGTTCAATCCCCAGTCCTGCAAAAACAAAGAATCATACTATCACTGGCCAAATAGCTCAGTGGATTAAAGTGCCTGCAAGCAGGTACAGGGGCCCGTGGGTTTGATCCCCAGGCTTGCAGTGCTGGCCCTGCCCTGGAGGTGTGCTGAGACAGCAATTGAGACTGGGTGTTGTGGCACATGCCTACAATCCCAGCTCTTGGGAGGCTATAAACAGGCGGACCACTACAAGTCCATTCTAGTAGTGAGACCCTGAACACCCTGTAGACTCTTTCCTAAAATCAAAAAAAAAAAAAAAAATCATACTATCCTCAGGGGTTGAGGAGATAGCTCAGTGGCATAAGTACTGGCTTGGAAAATGCAAGGTCATGAGTTCGATCACTAGTGGAAAAAAAAAAAAAACCTAAAGACTGAACACTATCCTCTTTAGTAAAACAGCCCTGGGCCCTGCTATGGCTTTCTGTGGTGCCAGGACTAAATACTGGTGTGCAGATCAGTACCCCTGGCAGGTGGACCATGGGGTCAGGAGGTAACTGTCCTGTGCAGAATCTAAGAGGGGAGATAGGGTTCCAGGAGACAAGCATGAACTCTCTGTGCAAAGGAGGCCAAAGCGCACTGTTGTCTACCTTTACTACTGGATGGGGAGGAAAGGGTTTGCAGTCAGTAAATTCCTGCAATTACATTGGTTAAAGTATGAATTAATGTATATAAGCCTATAATAAAGTTTATGTTATCTAGGGCCTAGGGACAGAACTCAGGGGTACAGTGCTAGTTTACCATGTGTGAAGTCTTGACCTCTATTCCCAGAACGGCAGAGGAAAAAAAGGATCTTTTCTGTCTTGGGATCAACTGTGCTTTTAAAAAAAAAAAAAAAAAAATTATAAAGGACTTGGCATATGCTAGGCAAGTGCTGTCACTGGGCAACACCTCCAACCTTTTTGTTGTTGACATGAGGTCTCACTATGTAGCACATGTAACCTGGAACTTCTGATCCTCCTTCCTTAGTCTTCACAATAGGTAGGATTATAGGCATGTGCCATCACACCCAGCGAAACTGGCTTTTTTGTTCCTAGGTTCTCAGCCTAAGTCATCACTGAGAAGGGGTCCAACCAGAAGGGTATCAGATGTCTATAACTACAGGCAAGGTCTATCTCACAGGCTTGGGAGCTGTGTAGATGTCATTTAAAATGTGAGGCAAAGGGATGCTCCCCAGGACCCTTACCGCTGCACACATTCCTTCACCACCTCATATTGGCCAATGGAAGCTGCAGTGTGAAGATCCAGGGGGACATCCAGCTCCTCCCGGCTGACCTGCGTCCCCAGCCCATGCCACATGGACAAACTGCAGTTGAGGAGCTCCGGCTCGCTGGCTTCATCGCTGAGCTCAGACATAGCTGTGGAGGAAGGCCCAAGGGTTAGGTCTTCTTTCATTTCGAGGAAATGAAATGGCTGATCCTACTCCTACAGATCTCAGATGTATTATGCTAAATGAAACAAGTTTCTCCCAAGCCTGCCTATTGTATAACCCATTTTCAAGACATTCTGGGAAAGATAAAACTAAAGTTGGAGGCCAGGTTAGTAGTATCAAAAATAACAGAGGGACCCCAAAGCAGGAGCAAGAGAGAATGGGACACTGGATGTATTCCGTACCATATGATGGTAGACATATATAACGGTTGATACATTGTGTCAACTTGGCTGGATCCCCTTAGCAGGAGGAGAGACTCAGCACAAAAAGGGCACATTAAGGAGGTTGAGAAAGAATTCAGCATTCCACTTCCTTGGAGGAACTTCAGTTTTGCAGTCAGCTTGGAACTTCATCTCCTGGCTTCCAGTGCAGACTCTTTGGTTTCCAGCTTGGATCCTTCAGCTTTCCGTTGCAGACTCATCAGCCTTCCATCCCTACTGTTGCAGACCCATTGGCTGACTGGTAGACTTGCATGGAGCACTGTAGTGAGCGTCAGACCTTGGGACTGAATCCTTCAGTCTCTGGTGTGCAGATGCCCTCTGCATGCTTCCTCATCTGACTCTGCAGCTGACCGTTGTAAGCCAGTCTTATAATTTCTGGTACATTTGTACATCGTGAATTATATCTGTTCCTTGTATTATATCTGTTGTGCTAATAAAACCCTAATACATGAGTTTACACATTTGTCAAAACTCACCAAGATGAACCCCAAATGAATTATATTTTAAGTAAAAAATACAATTTTTTTCCCAGAAAATGGAAAGAAAGCTCCTAGCACAGAAACTAAAATGCAATTTGTAATGCTCAGAAATATTAATTGAGCAAGAATCTACCAATGCATTCCCCAAAAATAAAAAAGACAAGGAGGAAAATAAGACAGGGTGGTAGTGCATGCCTGTAATCCCAGCACTGAGGAGACTGAGTTAAGTAGACTCTTGTTGTGAGTTTAAGGCCAGCCTGAACTGCAAAGTGAGACCCTGTCTCAAAAAGACAGGGTGGTTAACTAGTAGAACCCTGAGTTTGGGAGTGACAGGAAGCAAGTGTATACAAGGAATTAAAGGTCTGTATACTAGGGGCTGGGGAGATAGCTCCGTGGCACAAGTGCCTGCCTGGCAAGTGCAAGATCGTGAGTCCAAACCCCGGTCCCGCAAAAAAAAAAAAAAGTCCATATACCAGATGATGACACAGACAGTTCATGGAGTTCCCTCCGACCTCAGTTTCCACTGAGGAACACTTCCAAGTATCTTTTCTTCCAAGTGTTGGTGACAGCCAAGATAGCCAAACAAACCAGCCACCAATCTGGACTTGGCAGCATTGGTGAAATGGGGCAGGTGTGACAAGGCAGAATGTAACAAGCCCGGGGACCACCCATTAGTGCTTCTCTCTACACCCGCCAGCCTGAGAGCCAGCAGTACCCCTACATCGCAGGTTAGAATCCTTATCCTGAACAGTCCTGGCCAACAGAGCCTGGATAAGAGTCCGGATAAGCTTCCAACGGATCCTCCAGCCTTCCTTGAGTGTTTCTTCCACTGCAAAAGCCTTCGCTCTCCATTTATCGGACGCTCACATCTGACATCCCCAAAATATTAAACGCTGACTGACAATCAGAAACAGAATCAGCCTTCAGAAAACTATGGGGGTGGAATTCACACGCCACAAAACCACAAATCCAATTTACCACCATGCTTATGACAAACGTTCCCCAATGATGCAAGAAATATTCGTGCGCATATCTATACATACCTAGAAAACGTCCTCCGCGCCTCTCTTCCAGCGCTTCAGGAAGTAGCACTAGAAAATGGGATCATTTAATTTTTCCCCTAGTGTTGAGAATGGAACCACCAGCCCGGCGCACGCTACGCACATGTTCTGCCTCTGGGCCACACCCCCATACCCCAGGACCTTTAATTTTCACTCTCTCGTTCGGTCCCGTCTGTTTCCCAAAATGCTAAGCAACTGTTGCTTTTAAAGTAGAAAAATGTAACTAAACACAAGTAATGCTGGTGGTAGAGGTCGCGCCTAAGAGAGGAGGCTAGTCAAACGCTGGACTGCCCCTGCGACCTCCCCCGTGGCACCCTAGAGCAGCCCGCAGTTCCAAACCTCACAGTCCCCGCCTGGACAGCACAAGGCGCAGTCCCGCGTCTTCAAATCCATACACACCAGTGCCAGACAGAAGGGGTAGCAGGTGCCAGGGGCCGGCACACACCCGGCCTACCTGCGATGGCCTCAGCCTTGGGCCGTCCTCCGGCAACCGCTGCCGCCGCCTAAACCTCTGCTAGCCGCCACCCTAGTAGCAGGCCCGTGGCCTGGCCCTCCCCGGAAGTAAACTACAAGAGCCGCGGAGCACACCGGGATGCTACCTTTGAGATATAATTGGTCCGTAGGGTGCCGGGGTCTTCCAGTCAGTTTGCCCAGCTGGCCACTGACACCTGAAGCAACCAATGAGCAGGAAGCTTGCTGGGGAGGGGAGCTAATCCTGATGCGGAGAAGCAGGCCACGCCCACCTCGGAAGACTAGACAGTGTTGAAAGGCGGAACCCGGCGCGCTGGAGTCCCTCGGCTGGATTAGGGCTGCGGGAGGTCAGGCGCGGGAGGACGCTGACCGAGGCGAGTGGTGCTGGGGTTGAACGACCGCGCAAATAGACTTGAGTGGGGCAGGACATGGGAATGGTCCTGGGGAATAACAGGAATTTCTTTTTCCCAGGGCTGGAATTTAAAAGCTAGAGCCGAGGTCCGGTAGCGTCTAGTTGCCTTGGCAACCGGCGCCTTGTGGCGGTCTGGGCGGGGCTAACGGGCGGCAGAGGTGTAGAGATTTGGGCCGGACTCCCTGGAGGGAGAGCGCTTCAGTACTGTCACAGCAGAGTTCGCTTTCGCCAGTTTCCCTAAACGTTGGACATTACCGTCGACGCCTAAGCTACTGTACATGCTCTTCTCTTTGGCGGTTCTGTCTTTCCCTCCACTCAGTCTCTGGAGGCCCCTCACCTTGGTGATTTAGTTGCCCTGAATTTCCGAGCGGAGTCCCGGCTCTCCAATACACTCCGAGGAGTGTATACATTAGTAACAGAAGTGTCTCCACCCTGATGCTCCCCACCCTACCCCCCCGTTTGGGACGCACTAAGCCACAGCTCAAACTCGCAGAAGCACACGAGGCGAGAAGTCCCCGATTGTGACTCCTGCCGCTGCCCTGATGGGGGCACGGACTTTCAGCCTTCTCAGACACACAGGCCTCTTAGCCCACATTCCTAAAGCCCTCTTTAGGCCCTGCCCTATGACCCAAAGATCTGGGATACAAAGGGTGGGAGACTGATTTCAGTGACAACTCCGTACAAACTCTGTTGACTCCAAAATTGCTTTTTGTCTTTTTTGCTTTCCAATGAGGCTGGGCTGGGGGTATAGCTCAGTAGTAGATGCATGAAGCCCTGGCTTCCATCTCAAGTACCAAAGTAATAGGACTTCAAATTTCCAGTTTGACTCAAATTCTCTTCATCATTTATAAACCTCTCTAAGCCTATAAAATGGATACAATAGTGTCTACATTATATAGGATATATAATATATACCTATATGCCATTATATGTCACTTATCTGTACCACACACATATGAATCTGCATATCAAATACATATATTTGCATACCATATGTACATGTCTATGTTTTCATATACAGATGTTTCTGTATATACACTAGTGTACATACATGCACAAACACATGTGTGCATGTCACACAGACCTGGCACCAGTAACAACAGCTGGCAGAACCTGAAGGAAACAGCTAGGAGATAGAGGTCTTTTGAGTCTGTTTTCATGTTATGCAGTGGTTGAAGCTTTGGAAAAGCAGCCCCTTCATCTCTCAACCTTGGCTGCCTGGCCCCATCTATCTTACTCCGTGTGCTCTGCAGAGGTTCTCACATGATTATGCACAAGGAGAGCATCCCATGAACCCAGGCACCCATGGCATCCAAAGACAAAGACATGGTGCCCTCGCTGGACGCAACTTGGGATGCCATCCTCCAGGCTGCCAAAGACCAGCTCCCATCCCTGGACTCCGACTCCTCCTTGGTGAGCAAGAGCTGTGCCCCCAAGCACTGAGTGCCATTTCTTCCCATGAGGAGCCTGACACCAGCCAGGGTCAGCTCTGGTGCACTCTTCTCTGCAGATCTCCCTGTAGTCCATAAAGTTTGTTTTCCTTTTCCTATCAGCTTTTGGGCTTTACAGGTGTTTTCTCATTCCCACTTCCTTCTTCATCCTTCTGCATTTGTCATTAATCTCTGAATGCATGTATTGGTGCTCAACCACCATATGGTTCTGGGCCCCACCTGGAAGCCAGGTGAGTTCTGCTGTGTTCTTGGACTTGGACTTTTGTTTGTCCATGGTTACCACTTGGGGTGGTGACCATTTATTTCAATGCATTCTTATAAGTCCTTGGGGGGTTTCTGCATTTGTGGTTTGAGTCACCCAACGCACTTGAGGATGCTTGATACCATTTAACCCAGGTGCCTATGCACGATGATACTCACCCCATAGGATAGTGCAGGGGCTCTCATCACACTCTGGCACTTGTAGCAAAGGCAAGGGTTTTAGAAGCAGCCATGTTGGGTTGTACTTGGATGAGCGTAAATGTACAAGAACTTCCAGGTGCTCTGGGCTTATCTGGGTAAAACAAGGTCAAGCAGTGGGTAAGGCAACCTTAGTATACAGAGCACCTCCACATTTTTTTATGTCCCAGTAAGGTAGAGGGCAAATATAAGGCTCCGTTCTTTAGAGACAGCACACCAAAGCTGTACATCACATCACTAGATGGTGGCTCAAGGTAGAGAGGGGACTGCACTCTTCTGTCACCCTCAGCCCACTATCCCCTCAACCACACGCCCAGCCCTAAATGCTGTTATTCAACACCAGGCATTAATGCAGCACCTTCTGTGTGAGAGGCCTGGGGTGTGGCAGGCACTTACAAACAAGGAGCCCTGGATCAGCCCCATAAGGTGGTATTACTAAGCTCATGTCTGAATAAGTGTCAGGAAACAGTGGAAAGCAGAGATCTCTCTTTATGCCCTTGCGGGTAGCAGGGCTGTGGGCCTCAAGTGCTTCCATGTCACCCAGAACCCCCTTGTCTGCCCACAGTCAGACTTCAATGATGAGGAGCCATTCATCTTCCAGAGAAACCAACCTGTGCTGATTCCAGACCTGGCTGAGGAGCTGGCTGAAGACCCTGAGGCTGGTGACAAATCTGAGACCTGGGCCCCTGAAGCTAAAAGGCCTCTGCCTGAGGTCTGTAGGACACAGGCTAAGGGAACCCAATAAGCCTGGCAACTTGCTGGCAAGAAGGAGTGTAAATCTGTCCACAGCTCTGAGGAGACTCTAAACTTCAGTATGGGACTGTGGTGCCTAAAACCGTGGGTCTGGTGTCTACTACACTCAGTCCTTCCTTCAAAAACAAACCAGGGTATTCACAGGCCCAGCTGCTTAGCATGTGTATCTCTTTGCTGTAGGACAACCAACGCACGTCCTTCTGTCTGATTTTGCCACCTCTGCCCTTCATCTACCAAGACACCCTGCACAGTCTGGCCATTGTCACAGCCGCCTGTCATAATGTCTCCATAACCTGCTTGGTTCCACAGCCAGCTGGCTCAGAGCCTGGCAAGCAAGCAGAAGCTTCCTAGACATTTGTTTAACTAGGAAAGGCTCCAGAGAAAAGAAGGCCTTTCCTTAATCCTGGAGCAGATGTGCAGGCTGCTACCCAGGACAGAATTAGGAAAGGCCACGGCACACTCTCAAGCCTCCTAATCATAGTAATTGACAACATCACATCCAGTTTCTCTGTCTTCCTACTTCCCAGGACCCTGAGTAAGACTAAGAACTCTTATCTATAGGGCAGAGGCATGAGCTCTGTGTTCCCACTTTCTAGCATAGGAAGTTGCCTTCTGCCTTTTCAACTGCTTTTCTCTGTCTTCTTAGAAATCTGAGCCTTGTCTCTTCCTGATGAGTGTATCTGTGATTGTTAAGGGCTGCAGCCGTGCTGCTCAATAAACTGCTTGAAGTAACAAAGTCACTTGTCTCCATATTAAAAAAAAAAAAAAAAAAGAACTCTATCTAAACTTAATGGCTTCATGCTGAAAGTTAATTGCTTCCTTTATAAATAAAACCTGCCTATCAGCTGTCCTCCCTGGGCAGCCCAAATCAGTCAGCTTTGATATGGTTGGTGATTAAATATCTTAGTTTCCAGCGAAAACACTGTAAATGCCCTCACTTCCTTAATTGGGGTTAGGAGGAAAGGGGTAGGCAGCTTCAGGAGCACCCAGCTCTAGGTTGACCCTTAGCTCAGTTCTGCCCACATCATTAACCAGGTGAGTGGGGTTCACCATAGCTTAACCAAATCACATGACTCATAGCACCTGCTTACATGGTCATGCCTAGGAGGAGATCTGAAAAAATCCCAAACAGAAATTTCTAGGGCAGCCAGGACCCTGGTTAGTTCAGGTGGCAGTTTTCATGTAACTGTTTTGAGTTTCTTTCTTTCTTTTTGAGGCTTTCACTTCTAGAGTTACTTGGGCAACTCTTTGGGCATCTTTTAAAAATTTTGGACAAGAAGAAGGGGAGTAAGAAGCGACGGCTGATGGATGGATGGATGGATGGATGGATGGATGG
>PVKN010022061.1:0-15304 GCA_004027915.1 Capromys pilorides
TAAGGGCTCACTACTTAGTTCAGATTCATAGTGATCTTCCTCTTTCTGCCTCCCCAACACTGGGATTGGGATTACAGGTTGTGCCACCACGCCTGGTTTTGGTGGCCAGCTCAACATGCCCAGGGCGGGCCAGCACAGCATGTAGTGGGGCTTGTAGTACCAGGGATCAAACGTGGGCCCTTGCTCTCACCTAGGTAGGTGCTTATACCACTGAGCTATCTCTGTGGTCCTAGATTTCATTGTTTTTTGTTTGAGACAGCATCTCATGATGTAGCCCAGGCTGGCCTTGAATTCTTGGCAGTCCTGCCTCAACCTTCTGAGTGGTAAGATTACAGTCATGTGCCACTATGCTTGGCCTATAGGTTTCATGGATAGGAACCTGTTTCTCGACGTTAGGGTCTGATTAAGGAGTAGAAGCGGTCTAGAGTGTGAAACTCAAGTTCGTTCCAGTTGTTGGTGAATTGTTGTTAATGGTGAATTACTGTTCCTAAGTACTGGGGATTGGAACTCAGGACCTTTCTCTTGAGCTACGCAGTCCCAGCCCTAAGTGTGTGCTCACTCATTAAATTGCTAGATTTGAATTTGTGATTGTCCTGCCCTAGCTTCCCAGGGTGCTGAGATTGTAAGTAGGTGCCACCACCGTCACTTAATTTTTTCTTTCTTTCTTTCTTTCTTTCTTTCTTTTTTTTTTTTTGAGGGCAGCTGTTTTCCCTCGTATTGGCTAGGCTGGCCTCTAACTTTTGGTCCTGCTATGTCACCCTCTTGAGTAGTATTATAGGCAAATGCCACTGCATTGGACTGATGTGTTTGTAGCATAAGGTTTCTCCCTGCTTGGTTTTCAGAGCTTTCTTTGATTGGGGCACTCATCACCAAGGCATCCCTTGGGGTCCCTCTGTCCGCTGCACGGGCTGAAGTGCTGTGCCTTTTCTCTGTAGCTCGAGGCAGGCTCAAGTCCACTTCTGCTTCTTTGGTTCTTGTGCTGGAATGTCAGTCTGTCTGCATCCGCCTTTGCTTGAAAAGATAATGTAGGAGGTAAAATTGTCCATGGAGTCTATTAACCGAATTTATTCAGAAGCAAACATCTAGTGCTGATTAATCTAGGAAAGTATTTCAGATAGCTTTAACTAACCTTCAGTTTTATTAAAAGTTGTTCCTAAGCAGTGAGACATTTTTATGTCAAGCCACATGGGTTCTCTGTGTGAGGCAAACCTTTCTGTGACTAGTACTCTTCAAAGATCAGCTTTCTTGAGGCCAGGTGTCTGCCACTTAGATGGAAGGATTGTGGTTCTTGAGGGGCTGGGCTGATGGGACTGCACCCTGGGTGCAGAGAACTGATCACCTTGTTCCAAAGTGTGTGGCTAACAGTGATGGCAGAAGTTCGGGCGTCCACTTGGCTGCACCCTTGAAAGCTTTTGGCAAGTCAAGTTTCGTTATGTTGAAATGGGATTCTTTGATGCTAGAGTTAGAAGGAAGGTTTCTTGTTATGTATTGGGAATTGTTTGTGAGGTCATGAGAAAGGTTGGCAGGAGAAGCAGCAGCTGGTGCAGATGCTACTTCAGGCTGTGCGTGAGAGCTCTTGCCCTCAGGGAGAGGTAGGAGGGCTTGGAGAGGGAGCAGGGGCTTTCTCCAACTGCGACTCGACAAGGATGCACTGTAAGCTGTCTGCTTGTGTAGTATGATGTCCATGTTGCTTGTTGGGTGCTGTTTGTCTGTGAAACCCAGAGACCCATGTTTGCTGGGACACTAGCTTGTATGCCATGAACTGGTGGAGGGTGTCCTGTGTGGTGTGGAGACTTCAGATGGTTTCTTTGCAATAGAGAGACTTAGGTAGACTTAAGGGAGTTTGAAAGAAAATCAGCTCCAGCACTTTGGTGTTCCAGTATTTGTTCTTGTTATTGTTGTGGTCTGTGTGCGCTAGGGTGACAGTTCTGTGTGCTTTCCTGGTTCCCAGACCCTAGCTTAGCCATGGCCATCAAGACCATAGGCAGGGCTTCTTTGGCCACAGGGTCAGCCTGGGAATCTTGTCTGTAGTCTGCTCCCAGTGTCCAGCCAGTTGGCCTTGGCCTTTGTGTCCTAATAGAGATGCTAGTTAGGAACTGTCCTTGGAGGGAGGAAGCACAGAGTTAAGCCTTTCCCACATGGAGCCATGGGTTTCACTTTTTTTATATGATTTTCTTTTAAGCCATAATAATTGGACTAGAAAAGATATTCACCAAGAAACAAACATTAGATCTAATTCTTTTGTTTTTGTGGTACTGGGGATTGAACCTAGGGCCTTTGCACTGAATTGCATCCCTAGTCCTTTTATATTTGAATTTTGTCAATACTTTTGCTTTTGCTGTGTAGCTCAGGCTGTCCTTGAATGTGTGGTGATCCTTTGGCCTCTGCCTCCTGAGTACTAGGATGATAGAAGTGGGCCACCATGCTGGGTGTAAGTCTGATGATGATGATGATGGTGATGGTGATGGTGATGGTGATGGTGATGATTTTTTGTGGGACCAGGGTTCAAACTCACAACCTTGCACTTGTCAGGCAGGCACTTGTGCCATGGAGCTATCTCCCCGGCCCCTGAAGTCTGATTATTATTGTTCTTGTTACTTGTACTGGGAATGGAACTCAGGACCTCATGCTTGCCAGGAAGGTGCTGTGCTGCTGAGCTGCATCCTTAGCCCGGGATATAATTATTAACATTTAAAAGTTATCAGTCACTTAATGCATGCACAATTACTTTACTGTTATTTTTCCCCCTGTAAGTATGATCATATCCAAAGATGTCCATTGCTGGTGCTCTGGAGGACTGGTTAAAACTTGGAGACAGATCACAGATGTGAAGGAGAGAAGCTAGTGGCGCTCTGTGGCCTTCTTCTCATGCACTGGCCCTGGGGCTCTGCCCTGCTCGTGCCTGTGTGCTTTTACAAAGATTCCTGGGGCTAGGAGGGCTAAGCTGGCAATGAGGGTGGTGACGGTGGGCACCAGGGTGCTTAGTTGCATCACCTGGGAAGTGCTGCATGGCCTTACCTTTTACTTCACCACTTTTTGGTGTGGACTTGGGGACTGTGTCCTTGATCTGTTTATCCATAGTTTTTTTTTTTTTTTAAGGCTGGCTCAGACTGCCCTCGGGATGTGGCTGGTGCAGCATGTGGTGCCGGGAATCAAATGGCGGTCCCTGGGGTTGCCTAAGCTTGACTGTGCAGGCACTTTTGACCGCTGAGCCATCTTGCCGGCTCTATCCATAGTTTTTGATATTTTAATTTTCTGTTTCTTTGCTGACCTGTCCTGTCCTTTCTTTATAGTGGGGATTAAACCTTGAGAGTTTTATTTTTAATTAACCCAGCTGTTTGTTTTACTTTCTGTCTTGGTCCTCCTCTAGGGACCTCCTAGAAGTAAGTCATGTGGTTCCTGTCCTTTGCCCCTGTTGTTCTCCTTTTCCCTGAGATTCCCATGTTTTGTATGTTATTACATGAATTGGCATGAGCTCTGGTTCACAGAATATGTGAGGGAGGGAGCCCCCCTTTTTCTTCTTTTGCAGTGATGTTGGAGACTGATCCTGGGGGCTCACACTGAGCTAGGTCCCCGATCCCAGGCTTTTTTGTTTTAATTGTACTGGGAATTGAACTCAGGACCTTCTGCTTGCCAGGCAGGTGCTTATGCTGCTGAACTATCTCCCTGGCCTCCCAGGCCATTTTTAAAAAGTGTTTTTGAGCCAGGCTCTCTCTTTTTAGAGTTTCCCAGGCTGATCTGATCTAGAACTTGAGGACCTCCTTATTTCAGCCTCCCTAGGAGCTGAAGTCACAGGCATGTGCCACTGAACTCACTTTGGAGACTGTTTCTTCTTCTCCCCTCCCTCTCCCCCTCCTCCTCTTCCTCTTCCTCTTTTTTTTTTTTTTTTGGTGGTACTTGAGATTAAATCCCAAACGTTTTCACCAAGTTACATCTCTAGCCTTTCTTTCTACTTTTTTTTTTTTTAAATTGGTCGTGTAGATTAATGGGTTTTATTCTGGCAGATTTGTATATGCACATAATATACTTTGGTCTTTCCCTATCTAGTTAGGGCCAGGAAGTCTTATCTTTTTTCTTTTGCTTTCTGTTTTTGAGACAGGATCTTATGTAGCCCAGGCTTTCTTTGAACTTTCTGTGGTCCTCTTGCCTCCTGAGTGCTAGGATTGCATGCACGTGCCACCATGCCTAGTATTTTCACAGTTTTGGAGGAAGGGGGTTTCAGTGTGTTAAATATGTTTTGTTAAGTTGGCATGGTGGTGGATGCCTGTCATCCCAGTGCTTGGGAGGCTGAGGGGGAAAGATTACCATGCAGGCCAGCCGGACTGTCTCAAAAAAAAAAAAAAAGAAAAAGAAAAAAGAAAAAAAATTTACTCGTATCTACCTGCATCACCTGCTCTTATATGCCTCTCCTCAGTTTTGTACCCTTTGGCTTCTCATTTGAGAGTCTACATATCAGGGAGGATGTGTGATTCTGTGGTTTCGAGTCTGACTGATTTCTCTCATTGTGTCCTTCCGAGCCACTAATTTTCTTGTGAGTGACTGGATTTCAGTCCTCTTTGTGGCTAAATAATATTCCTATCATGTATCTGCACCTCAGTTTTGTCCATTCATTTGCTGGTGGGTGCTTGTGCTGGTTCTATATTTGGTGGTTGGGAATTGTACTGCAGTAAATTCAGGTAAGCAGGTGTCCCTACAGCGTGTTGACTGTTATTGCTTTGGGTATATGCCAAAGAGTGGTATAGATAGATCAACTCAAATGGTAGCTCTATATGTAGGTTTTTGAGGAGCCTCTATACTGATTTCCATAGTGGGTATACTAGTTTACATTTCTACTATCAGTGTAAAAGGGTCATCCCACCCAGTCATCACCAACATTTATTGATTGTTTGATTGGTTGATCATAGCCATTTTGTGTGAGGTAGAAACTTTTTTGGGGCAGGTGGTACTGGGAATAGAACTCAAGACCTCCTCCTTGCCAGGTAGGTACACTGCTGCAGCTCTGAGCTAGACAGTCTTGGGTTGGCCAGATAGCTCAGCAGACTCAAGTGCTTGCTTAGGGAGGCACAGGGATGGAGTTTGATTGATTCCCTTGCCATTTTGTGCAGGCCACACCCCTGGGGCACACTGAGACAACTGGGCGTGGTGCGCACGCCTGTAATCCCAGTGCTTGGGAAGCTGAAAACAGGAGGATTGCTAGGAGATTCTGATCTGTGTAGTGAGACCATACAGACCCTGTACTAACTACGTACAAACAAAACAAAACGCAACAAGACAAGACAGTCTTGCCAAGTTTCTCCAGCGTGGCTATCCTACTGCCTTGGACTCCCAAGAGTGTGGGAATTACATGTGTATACTCTAGTGCTTGGCATCCTAAGAATTATTAATAAGTTCCTTACACATTCTTTATAATAAAAGGAGACCTAATAGTACATATAATAATAATAAAACCAGAACCACATGTGGTTATATATTCCTGTAATCCAAGTATTCTGCGAAGCTGAGGCAAGAGGATCACAAGTTTGAATCCAGCTTGGGCAAATTAGTAGTGTACCAAGACCGTGTCTCAAATATAAAAAAACAGGCTGGAGATGGTGCTTAAGATGAAGGCCCTGGATTCAATCCTTATTATTTTCCAAACAAAATTGCACAAAAACCCTCAGGACTTGTCAGGAATTAGCTAGAATTTTCAGGTCAAGAAAGAGAAAACAAAAGGGTCAGTTAGGACTATGAAGACTGCTTCATGATAAAAGTTGTGATATTGTGGTTATGACTAAAGCTTGATCTTCACCCAGTTAACTTTTGCTTTTGGTTTATGCTTGCTTTTTCATTGGAAACTCCAGCCTGCCAGTTTTGCTCTTGTGCCTCATTCCAGGCATGGAGGAGCAGGTGTGGTGCGTGTTGCTGTCAGTAGCAGAGCACACTGTTTGGTACCTTTCCCCACTTTTCTTGGGATTCACCTGTGAGTACAGAGCTGCTGCAGGGTAGCACTGTGCAATCTTCCTGTCCCAGCCTCCCAGCTGCATGGCTGTCACTGATGGGTGTCTGCTTGTCTCCAGCATTTTACTCTGACAACAGGTGTATACACTACACATACCTGTTAGCTGTCAGCTGAGTTCCTGGAACTGCTGGGTCAAGGATTAAGTATGTTTAAAATTCTATTATTAAAGACTTTGCTTCTCATCTGTTTTTTGTGTGTCTTGAATTCACCTGGGGCTGAAAGCAGTAATGTTCTTTTTTTTTTTTTTTTTTTTTTTTTTTTTTTTTTTTTTTTTTTTTTGTCTTTTTGGGACAGGGTCTCACTGTGCAGTTCAGGCTGGCCTTGAGCTCACTTTTGTAACCCAAGCTGGTCTCAAACTCCTGCCCCAGCCTCCCAAGTGCTGGCATTACAGGTGTGCATCACCACGCCCAGCCTTGAAAGCAGTAATGTTCTTGATCTTTGACAAAGTCTCCTACCTTTGGTGGGGATTTGCACTTCATAGAGGTCTTTTTGTCTGGAAAACACTTGACAGAATTTCTGGTTGAGGAATTAATGTATTATTAGCATTTGTCATGAGTATTTGCTGCTGTGCAGAGTGGCATCTGACTGAAGGTCATTTGGGGTTGGCAGGAAGCGTCAGGTGGCTCCAGGACCTTACCTAGTCTCTGAGATTGAGGAAGTTGTGAGAGGTCCAAGTGGGTTTGGGGGAGCAGTAGGGGACAAAAAGAATGCTGCCAAGAAGAGGGACCAGGAGCAGGTGGAGCTGCAGGGTGGAAGCTCGGTGCCACCCTGCAAGGTGGCACAGATGGACAGCCCTGACATGCACGAGGACACGTAACACTATTTATTTTTCATTTTTTATTTTTTTGCAGGACCGGGGTTCGAACTGCAGGCACTTGTGCCATGGAGCTATCTCCCCAGCCCCTCTTAACGCTACTTTTTAAAAAATTTATTTTATTTTCTTAAACCTCATTTCTTTGTGTTATGGCCAGCTCAGCCTGCTCTGGGGGTGGGGCCTGCACAGCATGTGGTACCTGGGATCGAGCTGCGGTCCCTGTGGTGGCGTAAACTTTCCAATGCACACGCTTTAGACTGCTGAACCATCTCACCAGCCCTCTTAACGCTATTTTAATGTGAGAAAATATTTATACATTCTCCTGATTTGCACAGTTTCTGTATGGTATTATTTTACTCAGCTCTTTGTTTCCTTATTTGTCTTTAAATTTGTGGTGGTAGTATTTGCTTGATATAGATACTAGAGTAGAGGACAGCATTTTATTTATTTATTTATGGTGGGAGCAGGGTTCAAATTCATGACTTTGTACTTGCCAGGCAAGCACTTGTGCCACGGAGCCATCTCCCCAGTCCCTTTGGGCTGGTCTTGAGCTCATGGTAATCCATTCTAGCCTCAAAAGCCTCTTGAGTGCTGGGATTACAGGTGTATGCCACCAAGCCTGACCCTGCAATATTTCACTGTAATGAAGAATAATTTTTATGTAAAACTGGTTGCCTTATATTTCCTTCCTTGTTTCCGTGGAAACAGTCCAGGGCTGGGACACTGGTTTTTGGGGTGGAGCTCTCGAGTCAGCAGTAGTCTGCTTGGGGAGGGGCACTGTTTTTCCTTTGTCTCATCCCACTTTGGTCAGGAGAGCTTTGGGATCTGGGTCCTTAGGGAAGTGTAAGTTTACTTTTCTTCCTACTTCAGTGTTGTGGGCTTTTCTTGTCTGCTGGAGTCTTTTTGGCTTTTTCCTTGTGAGTAAGTCTGTCTCTAGCCCTCCTAGGAACTTTTCCAGCCTTTGCCTGCCCCCCTGAGAGAGCAGTCAGGAGGCCTGTCCAAAAATTACTGTTTGAACAATGAGTGTTAAAATTTGTCCTGCACTGTGACAGTCCTCGTCCTCAACCCTGTCACTGAGGTCCTCTTCCCACCACCAGCCAGGTATTGGGGAGGACGGGCCTCGCCTTCCCACCTGCTGAGGGGATAAGGGGCCATTCTTAGATTGGGGAGCCTTTCAACACCCTAGCTAAGTGTTCTACCACTCAGCTATATCTGAAGTCCTTTTTTAGTTTTGAACAGGGCTTCTCTAAGTTGTCCAGACTGGCTAAGAAGTTGTGATCTTCCTATCATAGTAGTGGGAATTATAAGCATGTGCCATTATATTAGATTTTTTTTTTTTCTGGAACCAGGGATTGAACTCAGGCCCTTGTGCTTGCCACGCAAGCACTTATTCTACAGAGCTATCTCCCCAGCCCCCGATTATATTAGATTTTAATGGAGTTTTTTTTTTTTTTTATTTCTATATCAGTGATTTGGGGCTGTTGCATTGTTTTGAGACTTAAGTTGTTGGCATAATTTAACTTGTGAAATAGCATTCTGTTAGGTTGATAGAAAAGAAACTTGGAATACAGTAATTGTTAGAAACTGTGGAGGTCAGTTTTAAAGAAGTTGGTCTTAGCTTTAAGCTTGGACGGCATAGGGGCAGAGCGTGAGGACATTTGGTGTTCTAGTTGGGTGAGTATCAGAGAAGTCTGTGCTCCGTCTGTTCCTGTATCTCGTTGGAAGACAGTCAGGGAAGAGTGCTGGGCCTGTTCTCTCTCTCTCTCTCTTACTATTTACTTGGTACAGGGTCTTGCTACTCAGCTCAGGCTCATACAGATCCTCCTGTGTCAGCCTCCCCGATGCTGGGATTACAGGCGTGTGCTGCCATGCCCAGTTTCAGTGGCTGGCTTGGCGTGGGGCTGGCATGGCATGCAGTACCAGGGATCAGACTTGGATCCTTGTACTTCCAGGCAGGTGCTTGGACCATTGAGCTATCTCCCTGGCCCTAGGCTTGTTCTTTAGGTAGGCTGCATGCTGTGCGTGTGTGTGTGTGTGTGTGTGTGTGTGTGTGTGTGTAACCAGGGATTGAACTCAGACCCCTGCGCTTACCAGGCAAGCACTTATTCTACTGAGCTATCTCCCCAGCCCTGCTGTGTTTTTAGCTACTAATGTGACAAGTTGTTCTGTCAGGCAGCTTGAAACAGCACTTCTATAATCTCATGGGCCCAGGAGTGGGTGGGCCTGGCCTTGCTTGTGTTCTGCTCATCTACCAAGTTGTGGTCTAGAGGCTTATGTGGGTGTTGGGCCACTCCTCCTGCTCTCAGGTGGTTTGTGGAGTTTTCCTGGGTGGACTGAAATCCCTTTTCCTTGGCTGCTGGTCCTCTCTCTTCAGAGGCCTCCTGTACTTCTTGCAAGTAGGCACTGGACTGGTGGCTCGATTCTTCTAGTCTGCAGTGGGACAGTCTTGTGTTCATGTGTGAGAA
Source organism: Capromys pilorides (assembly GCA_004027915.1). NCBI lineage: Eukaryota > Metazoa > Chordata > Mammalia > Rodentia > Capromyidae > Capromys > Capromys pilorides. Next base: position 9,278 of record PVKN010022061.1, read on the forward strand.
TGAATCCTGAATAATCCACTGTTGCTGTGGGAGTGCTGTCACACAGCTCTCGTAATCAGTACCTGTATCCTATCCTGGGGGGAGTCCTTGCTGCACTAGAGGGGAGGTAGGACAGGTGGCAGTAGACAGCTCATGTGGTTCTACTGTCACAGGCTACTTTTTATTTATTTTATTTTTTTGGTTCTGGGGATCCACCTCAGGGCCTTGTGCTTGCCAGACAAATGCTTATGCTGCTGAGCTCTCTCCTGCACTGTTTTTTTTTAAAAAGGTTTCTTTGAGACAGGGTCTCAGCTAGGCAGTTTAGGCTGTCTGTGAACTGGCTGTGTAGGCCAAACTGGCCTTGAATTCTATTGATCCTCCTGTCTCAGCCTCCTGAGTCCTGGTATTACAGACCTATTTCACCATGCCTGTGCTCTTCAGAACTGTCTTCCCTGGATGTTGATGTGACAGGCCTCGGGGAGCATTTCCTCCTCACTTGCGTGTGCCACCTGGCCCACTTGCTTAGGTGGAGAAGGAGCTTGTGGCCACTAATTAGTGGGAAAGACTCCCTGGACAGCTCTGTGGCCTGTGTGGTTTTCCCCTTGCCTTATGCCCTCTGTGGTCCTGTTTAATGAGATGAGGTAGCCCTAAGCTTGTCTTCCATTCTAGAGGCAGCAGATGGCTTCTTTTGGTGAAAACATACAGGCTTGTCAGTTTGTTGTTGTCTCTGGTTTTCCTGCACCTCTGGGTTCTGTTGAACTAGTGGGTGTTCTCTGAGGACTTTGGACAGAGACTGTTTGTCATCGTCCTTCCTGACCAATTCTAGCTGGTCAGCTGAGTCTGCCCTCTGTCCTCTTAATTGGTCTCTGGCACCTGTGCACAATCAAATGCTCTGATTTGCTCATTCTTTATCAGAGGAGGCTGTGGTCTTTCAGGACTTTTCCTTTTACCTGAAAATTGCCTCTCTGCTTTTCCTTAGCTGCTGCCTTCTTGCTCTCTGGGCCTCCAGCCTTTCTTGAGGACTTGCTTAGCCCTGTTTTGCCCGGGTCTTCTGCCACTGCTTGGGTAGGTCCTCTCCCTTGGTTTTGGAGCACCTGTGCCCCTCAGGCAGATAACTTCTGCCTGATAATCTTCCTCACTTTTTCCTTTTATTTTTTGGAAAGAAGGTAAAACAAAATTGCATAACAAAATAGAATAACAATAATTAATAGATATTGTTATGTTTAAAGTAGTCACTCAGTACAAGATATGGGCATAAAAATCCTCCAAATAATATTAGCACAAACCTTCTCTTCAGTAAATTAGGGGAAACCAGTAGTATAACATTTTTTCTCCCCTTCTCATTTTCACGGAGATCAGAGCATGCTTGGAGCCTTGGTTTGGAGCATGCAGATATGAATTTAGGGCCTTGTTTGTCTCCCATCTTTCCTAGCTGTGTTATGTCTTGGGATGTAGTATCTGCAGCAGCTTTAGCCTAAGAGAAGGATGTTCGTAGTTCTATATAGCCTGATCCCAGCTACTTGAAGCTAAAGCAAGTTCAAGGCCAGCAGGGCAGTTTAGTGAGACCCGCACGTACAATAAAGAATGAAAGAGCTGGGCGTATACTTGCCTAGCATGCACAAAGCCTTGGGTATAATCGCCCCTGAAACAAAACAAAACATAGTGCGGTGCAACAAATCACAGAGGGGTGAGAAAGCTGTTCTTAGATTGAGAACCCTAAGATACAGTGCAGAGTTCAACTTCAGTCCTGAGACCTGCTGTGTGCAGTGCTTAGTGAGGGACACTTTCGTTAGCAGCTGGTTGAGCAGACCTTGGACAGGTGCTGCCAGCTCTGTCAGCCTTGTCTGTAGTGTGAGTAGTGCTTTGGGCCTGGTTAGTGGGAAGCACTGTTAATTGAGTTCATGACTCAGGTACCCTTCTGCCAAGAGTGACTGTTGCTTAGCTTACAAGAAACTGAGGGGAGTGTGGTGGTGCCAGATGAGGCTGTGTGTGGTGTGTGAGGAGTGGTTCAGGCGCTTTACAAAGGTGATTGCTGGTGACTCTTAGAAACTGGCAACAGCTACTAGTGGAAGGAGCCATTCATTTTTATTTTGAGCTGTATAAAGAAAAAATACAATCCCATGTTGATGTAGCCAATAACCAACTTTTAAATGAATAGTTTTCTAAATTTAAAAAAAAATTGTATGTGTGTGTGTATGTATGTATTTGGTACAGGGTCTTGCTACATAGCTCAGACTCATAGTGAACCTCCTGTCTCAGCCTCCCCAGCACTGGGGTTACAGTCTTGCACCCCCATGTCTGGTTTCAGTGGCCTGCATGGAATATGGTACTGGAGATGGAACCTGGGTCCTTGTGCTTGTCAGGCATTGCTTAGACTGCAGAGCTGTCTCCCTGGCCTGACAGTTTTTCTTTTTGAAGAAAAATTTTTGGAAACTTATTAAAAGTAAATAGGAATATTTAATTTCAGTTCTTTGATTGAATAGACTGCTGTAAGAACACATTTGATTCCCTACTCCATTCCTGGCACAGAATTCTTTTTAAAGGAATTGAAACAATGAGTTTATTGGTACATTTCAGGTTACGTGATGATCACATTCATCATAGGAATTTGTACCTGTACATGATATATCTTGATTCTTTTTTCCTATTCTCTTTCTCTTCAATCTCTTTCCCTCCTTATTTACAAAGCCTTGTTTTCCTTTTTCTTCTCCCTTCCTTTCCCCCTCAGTCCATTTGAACATTTTCTTCCTATTTCACAACGTCTCTTACACATTTTGGTCCTTATTTACACTTTCATTTTTTCAGCTCTGGAAAAACAATGAGGTGTTTACACATGAGCCCGGCACAGTATTCTTAAAACCCTTATAATTTTTGAGTGATAGGAACGTCTTTGTTATTTGTGACTAAATCCTTCCAGATCACACTTGAGTTTAAGCTGTTGAGGTGACAGGGCAGGGCTGGTCCCAGAAGGGAGAGGGATTAGAGGCTGAATTTGTGGCTTTGTTCTCTGACCCCAGGCTAGACGTGGAGCTCTGTGGAACCTGGCCACTGATTCTTCCAGCAGAGGAGCTTGGGTGTGGCTGTGCGCTCCAGCTCTGGCTCTGGCTCTGGCTCTGGCTCTGGCTCTGGCCCTGACTTTGCACCTTGCTCTTGTATTGCTTGCATTTGTCTGTTTCTGGGTGTCTTTATGTTTCCCATGTTTCAAAACTTTTTAAAAATTTTTTTCTGTTCTTTTGTATTTATTAGGGAAAGGTCTACAGGGTGTTCAGGATCTCACTACTAGATGGGACTGTACTGATCCGCCTGTTTACAGCCTCCCAAGAGCTGGGATTACAGGGGACGCCACCATGCTCATTCTCAGTTGCCTTCTCAGCGAGCCCCAGGGGCAGGGCCAGCCTGGCCTGGAGCAAAACTTTTGAACATAGGATCCAGCCTCAGTAACTGTCACTGATTTTAATACTTGTGTGGGTTTTTAGTTGGCTTTAACTGATTATTTTCTTCTCCACATAGATTTTATTTCTCTGCCTTTCTGCATACCTATTAAGTTATTGGATGCTATTTCTGATGACTCTACCTTATTGGATGATTTTCCTTTTGAAAAACAAACATATAGTTAATGTAGCACCAAAATCATGGTTCAGAGCACACAGTTCATTCATTTCTGGTGTCTGTGATGTTGAACACTCATCACTTTGGCTGAGTGTCTCAATTGCCCATAAAATAACTCCAAATTTGATTGCAGCTTCCCTCATCTGCCCCTTCCTCCCCACAAGTGCTAATCTGCTTTTTTTTTTCTTTTTCTTTTTTGTGGGACCGGGGTTCAAACTCATGACCTTGCACTTGCCAGGCAGGCACTTGTGCCACGGAGCTATCTTCCCCAGCCCCTAATCTTGATTTTTGAGTATTATAAATTTACTTATTATGTGTGTACCACAGAAGTGTAAAATGAGATTTCCAGGTTTTAGTAACAGGATTCTTTTTTTTTGGCTGCCTTAAGGGCGGGTCTGCTGCAGCATGTGGTGCTGGGGATCAAACTGCAGTCCCTTGCCCTTGACTTATTTCTCAGAAGAAGACGCTTTAGACAACTGAGTTAACAGAACCATTCCTCAGAGAATAATCTGCCTGGGTATAGAGAGGAGCACTAGTATGCTCTTCATAGATTAGTATGGCATAACTGGTCCATGCCCAGGGCAGCTGGTTCTGCCAGCATCCCCCCTCCCCCCCCTTGCGTGCCCCATGTGTTTATGTCACTGTGCTGAGTCCTCATTTTTCTGGTGAGATTGTTGACTGTGGAAGAGCAGTCTTTCCCTTGTAGGTGTGTTGCCAGTTAGCATGGGTCTCTAGTACAAATAGAAGCTAAAACGAAAGCACATATTTACTGGAAAAATAATGAGTCCAAGAGTGGGAGGGAGTACAGGAAAGGGCTTCAGTTTAAGGGGGGGGCTCTACTCTGATAGAGGAGTTGGAGTGGCAAGCTCACAAAGGTGAGAGGCCCAGGGCTTGGTGGCTAGTTGATCTTTATCTCAGTCCTGGGGTAGATGCAGGGAAAAAATGATCTCAGTGGATGACCAGGATGAGTTCATGTTCTCTAAAACCATAGAATAAATTTTAGGAGTAAATGGAAGTTGTGAGCAGAATATATTTATTGGGGGAAAGAAAGCTGCTCAAGAGAGGGACAGAAGGGGGCCCCTGAGCGGGGCCGCCCAGGAAGCTGTCTCTTTCAGGGACTTATAGGGTAAAACTGTGGTGAGGCAAGTCCAACATGGTGGAGAGCATGGGAACTCCCTTAGGTGTAACACGAGGTAGGACGATACTATGGTCAACCAGTGAGATTACAAGCACCGTCATTCAGGTAAAATGGATTAAATCTGGTACCAAATGAGGAAGCTAGTCATGTAGCAAGCAGGCTTGAGTATGGGACAGGGTCTCTACCGATGGGGGTTGGGTTAGTGACTCATTTGGGCTCTTTCAAGGTGATTGATACCAATTTAGAATATCAATCCCTGATGCCCATCCCTAGGGAAGTATGTAGCTGTATGTTTCTTCTTTTGTCTTGAGATCTGGCCCATAAGGGAGTGCCTTCTCTCTTCCATGTTGGAAGGTCACCTTGTCTTCTATATTGTCTCCTTGAGGGCCTGGCCCTGTCTGACTGCCTATAATATTTCTAATTTCACTGCTTACAGTGTTACAGCTGTAGAGTTCTCTTGGCTCAGAGGTGGTTCCATTCCCAGGATAGGGTTGTCCTTGACAGTCTCAGACAGGTGAGGCTCTACTCCTGGGATCCAGGTGGTCCCAGGGTCAGGGTGGCTGGAGGCCTCTGCAGTAGCTGAATGGGTAACCCTGACAACCTCCTTTCCACGTCCTCTGTCTTGGAGTGGGATGAGAATCCTGTTAACTCAGGACTGAGCAACCCAAGCTGCCAGCTTGTAGAGAGACTACCTCCTCCATTATCAGCATACTCTCCGCAGAGCTGAGGAGAAATGTGACCCAAGATGACGGTAACAGAGAGTACAAAATGAAAGTCAGGCTTTGTTCTGCATTTAGTTACCTACTGCACATCTGTAGGCACAAGTGAAGTCATCATTTGTAGTAAAAATGGCCGTTAAGTCTCTGACTTAAAAGCAAAAAGAAAGAAAGAAAAAAAAAACCTCACCAAAAAAACAAAAACAAAAACAAAAAAAAAATGTGTAATGAGCAGTTGTCAGGGCCCAGGGCTCTGTTTCCATCCTTATGGGTATTCCTGGGCTATGTCGCAGCTGCATCAAATGTGACCTCTGGGTGCTGGCAGCAGGCTTCCCAGGGACTTGTGCCAACGACAAGGGTATGTGAACAGTCACAGGTCTGTCTTGCCTCTTTCCTTAAAAGCCTGCTGACCTTTGTTGTACATAATTTGATGTCTGGTGTTGAGAGAAGTCTGATGCCAATCAGATTCATGATCCTTACTAGATAAACGTTTTAGGTTTTATGGCACTGTGTAATACGTTCTGTCTATGGGAGCCTGAAATTTTCTGTTTTGTTAGTGTTCAGATCTTTACTTCCTCAGTGTTG
>PVKN010022062.1:0-15289 GCA_004027915.1 Capromys pilorides
TATATGTATGTAGTGCTTCTTCACTATGAATGCATTTAGTATGTACTGAAAACATCCACTTTGGGGCCAGCAAGATAGCTCAGTGGTCTAAGGCACCTGCTTAGGCAAGCATAGGTAACTGCAAGAACTGCGGTTTGATCCCCAGCACCACATGCTGAGCCAGCCCCACCCCCAGGGCAGGCTGAGCTGGTCATAACATAAATAAGTTTAAAAAAAATAAAAGCGGGGCTGGGGAGATAGCTCTGTGGCACAAGTGCCTGCTGGGCAAGTGCAAGGTCATGAGTTTGAACCCCAGCCCCACAAAATATAAAAATAAATAATAAATAAAAAAAAAAAAACATCCACTAATAAAGTACATATTTACATTAATATCAATACATAAAAATCACTGTTACACATTATAAATTATATATATATATATATATATATATATATATATATATATATATATTTAAAAATATCTTTTCTGCCTAAATGAACAGCAGTATAACAAGCATGCCTTTTCCAATCATGCTTTACTTACTCAACAAAATATTTCCACAGGGCTTCGCATCAGTTTATGCAGAAGCCGTGTTGAGCTGACGGTTTTTGTTGTTGTTTCTTTTTCTAATGACACGAAAATGACCTTCACATGCGTTCTCCAGATGCTGCACAAATCCACTAGAGAAGCTACACTACCCACCCAAATCCTCTGGATGCTGGCCTTGCCCTTCTCATCTGAAACTGTGGTTACTATATCTCTCCACCCACCTCAGAGAATCTCACCAAGCAGACAAAGCATCCTGCGCCTGGAACCTTGAGCCTTTTCTGCCAAGTACCATGTAGGACCCGCACGGCAGAACCACTTCCACTAGCCCGTGCCAACCCCATCAGATGCTGTTATCATGAACAGGTACAACACAGGCTGGGTTTGTGAAGGCTTGCATTCACATGGACCCAAGTCTTGCGGCTGCCTACCCTGTTCGGGGGCCTGCAGGTTGGGGGCATGCATATAGGTAAGCCCCCAGGTGCTCCCTCTGTCTAGGCTGGAGGCGAAGGGACAGGACTCTTTGTGAAAGCTATATGCTTTTTTAGGGCTTGAACAAAGCCTGGTCAATCCAGCAGGTGGATGCGATAAACACTGACTCTGTTCACCGAGACCCAAGGAGTCCGAAAGGCCTGAGCACATTGCTTTATTGTGCCTGTCCTCCCTGTCTCAATCCAAACTAGCAGGCAGAAACAAGGTCTTTTATCACTGGGTCTAGCACAGTGCCCGGGCCAGAGAGTGTGTAAAAGGAATACTTGTCAAATGAACAAAAACTAAGAAGGCAGCTATGAAATATTCCAACAGGAGATCTTCTGGAAGGCTTGGTAAGGAGCTTTCAATCCATGTTTGGGCAAGACTCTGAGACTCTAAGTCCAGTCTTCTTTTGAAAGTGACTCAGGCTCTGCCTGGGAGGAATGTGACCCCAGAAGGATGCTTGCTCGTAGGAGACCTGTGGCAGCCAGGCAGTGGACCTGAGACCCAACTCTCTGCTAAAAGGTCAAGGAATTTGTCCAGAGTTACTGCCCGTGTAAGTAAAGGAGGCAGAATCCACACCCTGATGCATGAGTCTCCAGTAACCTTGCTCTTTCTTTCAGCTATTAATAGCACTTTGTGCAACGTAATTCAGTGGCAGTGCCTGAGTCTGCCCACCACATTTGGCTGTGTGCGCCTCAAGCACAAGGCGTGAGGTCCATTCATCAACATGGCCTCAGCACTTGGCGTGGGGCCTGGTCCCAGGGCCTGCTTCATAAATATTTGTTCACTACATAGTAGCTAAGGGCTAAGGCTCACGCCTTTCCTCTTGTGTAAGGAAATTCATCATCTCATGCTGTGACTGGGAACACATGGCAGACCCCGGCCCTGGAGGGCAGTTGGCAGCGTCTTCTGCACAGTCCAGTGCAGATACCCTCTGATCCAGTGATTCCTGCACTGGGAAAGTTACCTTCCCGTATAGCCACACAGGGATGCAAAGGGACAAGGACAGGGATGTGGCAATAGAATAGACTAGAATACTGACTGGCTCCTCTTAGGGGCTGTTACCTGAACCAAGGGTGAGCCAGGTAACAGAACAGGATGCAGCCGGATAGCAGAACATGCAGGGGTTGGTGTGTTGATGGAAAAGTGCCCAGGAGAGGGAGAAAGATGCATACACCATGCCCTTAGGTGCCTGTGCACCATGCCCCTTTGGTGTCTGAACATGTAGGTATCTTAAAGCCTGACTAGTTTTTTAAAGTTCTAGAAGGATACACATCTGACTGTTAAGTCTGACAAGGGGGAGACCATAGGATTGAGAAGAAGGAGGTCTGAGCTGTTGGCTGGCAGCAGAAAATGGGCAGTGAGCTTCAGCTGACCTTTTTTAAACAAGCTCATAAATTAATCGGGTCTCTTTGCCCTTACGTTTCCCTACAGACCTATTCCTTGGGAGCAGTCAAGGACAAAACCACATGGCTCCTTGAGTCCCAGATCCTCCTCAGGTTGATCGTGGGCTTTGAGAAGAACAGTGATAAGAAAGGAGAGCCGTCCATGCGCCAAGGGCTTTTGTGCCCTGCTCTCACTTAATCCTCACATCAGGAAACGGGCTCAGGGAAGTGAAGTGACTCACCCCAGGTCACACAGCTGCTTCACGGGAGGATAAACCCCACTCTGCCTGATGGGAGGGCCGGTGCGGCATGCAGTCCGCCGCTTGGCTGGCTGTTCCCAAGGCCAAGCTTCCATAGCCTCAGTAAGCCAAGCTGGAGGGAGGGCTGGAGAGGGACAGTCGCTATGGATGGGGCACCCCCAGGCCACTCCCAGCTGAGGACCAAGGGACCTGGGGGTATGGGGAGGGTTTGTCCCACATCAGGCCTCTCGCACTGGTGAGGTCAGGGCTGTCCGAGGAGACCCACCTGCACCCCAGCCCTGGCTCTAGCATTTGTAAGCTGTAATGCTTTGGATGAGTCACTTTATGTCTTTGAGATAATTTTCTCATCAGAAAAATGAAACTGAAGCATCCTCATTTACAGAACAGCCTTAATTTGTTTGGCTTTCTCTCATTCTCTGTCTCTCTGTCTCTGTCTGTCTGTCTGTCTGTCTGTCTGTCTGTCTGTCTGTCTGTCTCTCTCTCTCTCTCTCTCTCTCTCTCTCTCTATATATATATATATATATATATATATTCTACTACTGCAGAATAGTAATAGATGCAAAGATAGTACAGAGTTCCCGTAGAGCCTTCACCTGGCTTTCTCTTTGTCACTTACCACAACACAGTACCATGTATCTGTCAACATGAAGACATTCACATTGGCTTAGTGCCATTAACTCAGCTACAGCCTTTCCCTGGGTTCTAACGTTTTTCCCACACATGCTTTTGCTTCGGCCCAGGTACTGAGGCAGGGTCCCACTTTGCACCCATTCACTCTGGCTCTTCTTGCATCTGGGACAGCAGCTCCACTTTCCCGTAGCTTTTTGAGGCCCAGTTCCTTTGGAAGAGCTCCCACAAGAATCCTGAGGTCTCCTAACCTGAGACTGTAATGTTTTCTCATGACCTGACTGGCTTGCAGATTCTTCTTTGAGGAAGAACCTTGGGGACAAGGTGCCTCTGCACATCCTATTGAGATTTATCGCTAGTGACACAGACCTTTCTGGCTGAGGGCTGTCTCCAGGCTTCCTTACAGCAAAGGTACTATTTTATTTGTTTATTTATGCATGTATTTATGTATTTGGTACAGGATCTCATTATGTAGTTTGGACTCATAGTGATCCTCCCGTTTTCAGCCTCCCCAGTACTGGGATTACAACCATGCCTGGACTTGGTTGTTGGCTCAGCAAGACTGGGGGCAGGGATGGCATGGAATGCTGTACTGGAGATTGAACTCCAGTTTCTCTGCTTGCCTAAGCGGGTGCTTAATCCACTAAGCTATCTTGCTGGCCCAAAGCTACTATTTTAAATTTCTATTTTTGGCAGTGAATTGCTATATTCTGTCCACACTGAGGAAGAGAGGAACTAAACTCTACCTTCTGAGTGGGTATCTAAATACATTATTGGAATTCTTCTAGAAAGAAGACTTGTCTCCTCTCACCTATTTATTTCAGTACAGATTCCCAGGCCTTAAGTCTTTGGCTCAACCAATAACATCCATATTAACTTCATAACTCTCTGGCCTGGTCTCTGAGGACCTCCACACCTCTGCTTTTGAACCCCACACAGCCTGGCTCTTTTCCTCTCTTCTCCACCTAGGGCTGCAATTAGTCAGTTTTCTAAAGAGTCCTGGCTTTTTCCATCGAAGAATTGGCTCTAGAAACCAAAATCTGAGTCTGTGATTTTAAAAGATAGATAAGAATATGCTCATATAAAACCTATGAATCATTCCAAAGGCATGAAGATAACAGTAAATCTCCTCCAGACTTCTCAGGCCCGGCTTCCTCTCCCAGTGCAGCTCCAGAGGTGGAATGAACTCCCTTATCCAGAATGCTAGGGATGGGGAACATCCTTGTGCCCTATAGGAGTCGGACTGTATTCTCTCAGATGTTTGGAATAGCTACGTATCCATAATGCGATGTCTTAGGGATGGGACTCAAGTCTAAACACAAATACAATTTATGTTTTAGGTAAGGTGATTTTATACAATATTCTTAGTGCCCTTATGTACTGACTGCCACCTGTCACAAAGCCAGGTGTGAATTTGCCACACCCACTGTCATGCTGGTATTCAAACACCACCCCCTCCGCCCAGAACAGGGGATTGAACTCAGGACCCTGTACTTGCCAGGCAAGTGCTTATTCTACTCAGCTATGTCCCCAGTCCCCCAAAACACTTTGGCTTAGGGGCTGGAAATGTAGCTGAGTGGTAGAGCATTATTTGCTTTGGACACATGAGGCCCTGAGTTTGATCTCTAGCATGCCAAGAAAAACATTTTGAACTTTTTAGATTCCAGATGTTCTAATTAGCAGTCCTCAAACTGTACGCTAATTTCCTTTTACCCTTTTAGAAACAGCTGGTTCTTCTAACTTGTAATGCTACAGTAAGGACACAAACACAGTGTGGAAACAGGTGAAGGACCTGGCAAGAAGTTCCCTTCTGCTTTTTCTTCTTTCTTTCTTCCCTGCTCCACAAGTGCTGTGCAGACCATATGGGTACCCAGGGGCACAGGCAGGGGTGGGAGAAAGAGGGATCAGAGGGCAGCTACTCACTAATGGCCCCGGTGTACGTTGGTTGTGTCAGGTCCTTTGGCACCTTCCTGTAGATGTCAAACCTGTGGGAAAGAAATAGGAAGGGAGTGAGGAGGACATACACACAGGTGGGTCACAGGCATCGGGAGGGGAAGTGGCTGCAGGGCCTGGGGCCAGCAAGCCTCTGCGCTTCCAAATGAGTTCTTTCCATCCCTTCAGGCCAGGCCATGACCCAGGCCTCAGGAAAGCCCGCTTCATGTGGCCCTCACCCCTCCACTGTCCTTCACACACCCCTTCATCCTATCTTCTGTGTGACACTTATGATCCAGGGTCATCCGTAGCTCCTTCTCTAGCAGAATGTCTCCCTGAGGGCAGGGACCTTATGAGGTGTTGTTCCCCAACCCCAGCACGGGCTGGGCATGCTACAGACACTGGGTCAGTAACTGCAGGACGAACAGAACACTGGAGCCGCGAGGGACAGGGACACCAAGAGGCACAGGGAAAGGATGGGGCTCTCTTGAGTTTAGCATGGCACTGGTGCTGCGCTCCTGCTCTGCATTGCCCTTCCCCTTTCCTGCTCCCACGCAGCACCCCCTCCTCACGTTCCCATTCCCACTGCACCCCCCTGCCGGCTCCTATTCCTGCTCCTTGGAGATTCTCTTCATTTTATAGCACGAGGTAAGCCTGAAGTCCTGCTGGGGCCTACCGTCCTGGCGTCAGCTTGTGACACCAGGGCCTCTCTGTCCTGTGGGCTCAATGTATACTCTGGCTGAGCAGTATGTTGAGGAAAGCCAGGGCTTTGGATTCACACAGACATGGATTTAATTCTGAGTCCACCTGACCACTGACTAATTGACATATCATCCTGCAGACTGCAAAGGACCTCCCAGAGCCTCAGTTTCCTCATCTGTGAAAGCTGAGCAGCAACTATCAGACCTGGGAGGGCTACCAAGAAGAGGAAATGTGTCTGCAGAGGACGAGATACAGAGTTCACCAGGCCGAGGTCTACACACTGGGCTCCCTTCCCAGCCTCGATCGTGAGCAGCAGACAGTTCTCACACCACAGAGATTTATCAGCCAAGCCTTAGTCCACAGCACATTCCCAAGCTCTTGGATGGAGCCTGACTCAGTGCAGTGGCTGGTGACAAGCTGGCATGTGACCCTTCTGCTGATTGGGAAATAAAAGACACCCTGCTAAGCCCAACGCAAGAGCCAGGCAATCTTGCATAAGGCTGATCCTTGACTCTGGGTGCTAATTACACAAGAAACGTGTTCTCACCTCGGGGAAGGAAAAGCTTCCTTGGGCTGCCAGGAGCAAGGGGCATCACTTTCTCTGCTGCCTGCTCTGTGCTTAGGCTCCTATCGAAAGGCACTAGTAGTTAGGGCTAGGAGTATGGTAGGAAGGGAGGGGATCTATGTGACACAACTCTCCAAAGCTACTCAACTCTTATATCTTGGAAATGAGGAGCCCCTTAACCTCAAGAATTCTATTAGAGGTCCCAGTATGGGCTACCAAGTCAGACTGCCTGCATGCAACTGGGACACCACTGTGTAGCCCTAGGCACAGAACCTCGCCACTGTGTGCCTCAGTGACACTGTCTGTGAAACGGGGGGCAATAGTAAGTATCCCACAGCACAGCAGTGAGGGTCAAATGACAGTTCATGCAAAGCAGTGACAATCGTGTGTGGCATCAAGGATGCATGAGGTATTTGGTAGCATTTTTGTTAATGCTCATTTGACTAATACTTGCAAAGTACCTACTATGTGCACTGCTCTCTTTAGGCACTAGGGACCTGGGGATGAAAATTGGCCTTTGGTGCTATGAACCTGTAGCTTGGCATTAGAGGCAAACAACAGGAAAGAGAATGGTGTGGTCAGCACTAGGGGAGCAGACCTCTACTCCCCACCTCTGTTCCACTCTGTCTGTGGGCAATCCTTCGAGAGGTAATGTCTGAATAGTAGAGTAGGAGGAGGACACCAGTGGGTGGGAGGAGAGATGCGGGGGGGTGGCCAGAAAGGTCAAGACCAAAGCTGAGGCAGAGCCCGGAGCGCTGAGTTTATTTCCATATGGGCAGAAGACAGGGACGAGGCAGGCAGCTGGAGAGGTGGCTGTCCCAGTGAGTGGGTCCTGAGGGCCAGGCCATGGCAGGTAATTCCCATGCCAGTGGCAGTGGGAACCAGGCAGGCACCATACTTCAGAAACTGTCTAGGGTCAGCAAACTGAGGGCTGCAGGCTGGGGACAAAATACAAAAGGAGACAGCGGTTGCTGAGCCCCAGCTCTATACAGAAAGCTCCCAACTTGTGATAGTTTAACAGTGATTTTACACCTGATCATGCTGTAAAAGTGATATATGTATTCAGTAGGTGCCACACTCTAACTGTTGGATTTGGATCTTTTCCCAGCCTAGAGATACTAAATACAGTTGTTTCTCTCCATGCTGAACACTGACAGCAAGCCAGGGCTTCAAGTTGGTCACAGGATCAGGGCAGCAAATGACCTCCTATGTGCTGAGTTCAATTAACCCTATCAAGAGCCAGCTCTTCATAAAACGGGCTCTGCATTGGATGCTCCAGCCTAACTCTAGGCCAACGTACATGCTCTGAGGCTGCGTGAGGGCTAAGCTATGGTGGCTGGTAAGTTATAGTAAGCGCACTTTTGGCCTATGCCATTTTGGACTTACAGTGGATTTACTGGGACGTAGCCTCGCAGTAAGTTGAGGAGCACCTGCAGGGGAACCAAGTAGAGGAGCGGGCTCAGGATGGCCTGATGTTCTGCCCTGCCAAGTGAAGCCAAAACTTTTGCAGTTTACACACAAGCTCCCAACTCTTCAGTCTTGGGCCAAAACAGTGCAGGACAAATAAGATAAGGCTGTGGATCAAACAAGACCCAGGGCCCCAGCTTGTCACTCCTTCAGCTGAGAAGGCAGCATGGAAGGACATAGCCTCACATCAGAGGAAGGACTTTGGGCCAGGAGAGAGGGCACACAGGGTCTAGATGAAAATCAAGCAATAGGCAGTGGTGTGGCAGGGGTGGGGGCTCTGTCCTTACCATGGCTCAACTTGTTATCTATATTCAGAAAATCTGTGTCCCTTGCTGGAACTTAGTTTCCCTGAACATAAAATAAGCAGCCATGTGGACAGTCAGCAGAAAGTTTCCTCCTAGCAATGCCCTGAGGCTCAAGTCACCCCAGTGATTCAACTTTTTGGTTCAAATCTCTGTTAGCAGCCCAGCTACAGAAATTGGACCTCCCATTAAAAAAAAGAAGAAGAAAAAAATATATATAGTTTCAAAATTGTATGTTTTGGTAGAAGCAAGAAAGTGCTGAAGGGAAGGGGCCACTTGGGTCAGAGTGTCAAGATGGGTGAGAAGGAGAGAGAAGGGTGGCAGAGGGGCCTGAACAAATATTGATGTATGCCTCGGGTAATGGGGTTTCACATGCCTCCCTGCTAAAGAAACAAGGGGGGCAAATGTGTTTGTAGAGAGGAAGTGGAAGTACTGGTATGAATTCATGATTTTCAAAATCCAGAAAGATACAAAAATACAAATGTACATACATTCCCTAGCTCTTTCTGTACAGTGGGTCCAGGAACTGCAACAGCTCATCAGCAGTGAGTATAGCCATAAGCAGCCAAGTCTCCAACTACCCACCTAAAGGACTCAGAGCACCTTGCAGAAGTGCCTGGTTCCAGGGCTGGGAAGGGAGCATGCAAGATGAGCCCAGAGTTTCACCTTCAGTGAGAAAGCAGGAAAGTGTTCAAAGAACAAAGATAGACCAAGGCCCAAAGGCCAGCTTAAGAGGGCTACTGCTGGCCAAAGAATAGACACCGTGAACATCAAAATGAGTAACTACAGGCATTGATGGTGTGGTAGATCGACAAATGGTGGTCAACTTGTAACATCAGCTCAACTGAATCAATGCAGTGCTGGGTTTGGGAGGCCCACCTGAGGACCGTTACCAACAACAGGAAAAAAGAAAACAAGAAGAAGCAGAAAGTTGTGAAAGAGCTGTTGTTTCGCCTGGGGCTACTGCTTCTCCTGGAGGAGCTTGCCATGTTGGCTTTCCTGATGAACTTGGCTGTTCTCATGTCTAAGGAGCTCAGGACCTTATTGTTTCTGAGAATGGCTATGATTCACTATGGGGGAGCTCTGGTCCTCACTTTGAACATCCTTCCTGGCTCTGGAGGGGAAGATGGTGTCCTGGAGAAACTTGTTATGCTGGCCATCCTGATAAAGACTCAGCTGTTCTCGTAGTCAGAGGAACTTAGAACCTTGATCACTGAGGATGGCTGTGGTACTTTTTGGGGGAGTTCTGGTTCTTACTTTGAGCACTGCTTCCTGGCTCCAGTTCATATCCCTTAGCCTGCTAGCACAGATCCTTCATCTTGCTGGCATAGACCTTCTAGCTTCTACCACTGACCTTAAGGCCTTCCCAGTCCAGATCTGCTAAACAGGACTGCATGAGCCATTGTCCTAGGCTCCAAGCCTCCTGGTGGACTTGTGGAGGGCATTGTTATTGGCTCTAGGTTTTCAGCTGGACTCATGTAGGACACTGCTGTGAGACCTAGGCCCTCAGCTGAACTCTTTAGGTCTTTAGCATATGGACAGATTTCCTGCACTCTCTTATATATGAATATTTGGGTGACTATTATAAAATAATTTTGTAATTTATATGTCCTGTATTAATTTGTTCCCCTTTGCAACTTGCTACACTGGATGACAACTCATTGGTTAAAGTAGGAAGCCATGAACCTGTACACATGCAGAGAAAGAAATGATTAGGGCCAAAGTCTGATGAGGAACAGGACATTTTCTCCCCATAAAAATGCTCATTAATTACAAAGAAGACATCATCTTGACTAGGCAAGGATGTGAGCATCCCCAGGAAGGAGTCACGGGAGCCTGAGGGCACGGGGCACAGCACTG
The DNA here is from genome assembly GCA_004027915.1 of Capromys pilorides. Lineage (NCBI taxonomy): Eukaryota > Metazoa > Chordata > Mammalia > Rodentia > Capromyidae > Capromys > Capromys pilorides. The sequence continues at coordinate 10,101 of PVKN010022062.1, forward strand.
CTTCTGTGGGTTCTCGTTCAAAACTGGCAGCTCCAGTCAGATCATGAGGAAAATACTGGCCACGTCCAGACTGGTGAGTGGCCAGCATTTGTCCAAAGTGTTAAGAGTATAAAGATGGAGGAACTGGCAAGGATTACAATGGACTAAAGAGATGACAGCTACATCTGATGTGGGATGCTGGCTCAGAAAAAGGACATCAGCGAGACATCTCATGACATTTGAGTAACATCTGCAAATTGGTCAACAGTCCTGCATTTTGCTCTTTTCCTAGTTTTGATAATGGTGCCATGATTATGTAAGACATTAGCTCTTGGGGAAGCTTATGTAAAGGGCATCAAGAAACTGTGCTAGTTTTGTAATTTTGCAGGCAAATCTGAAATTATTTCAAAACAAAAAGTTAAAGACATTAAACAAAAGTTAAAGATACTTTAAAAATATAATGGACATTTAAAAAAAAAATTAAAGGGGGAGATTCCACCTAAAATTCCACTTAGGCTAATTTTTTTTTTTTTCTCCACATGTGCCCTGTCCCTGTTGGGTGTGCTGGGTGCCAGGCTGAATACAGCACCTTTCTGGGGGCAGTGACGCGGGGAGGGAGACTGAGTGACTAGAGCTGGAGGAGAGATGGTGAGATGTGGAGCGAAGTGTGGGAGGAAACCAGAGCGGTGAACACTGGGAAAGAGTAAGTGGTGCTAAGCCAGGATCACTTCCAGCCCAGACCCGGCACTTTGTCATACATATGTTTGCATTTTGTTTTCACAATAACCTAGGTAGGTACTGATGGTCCGTATTTCCGGAGGAGAAAAACACACTCAAATGGAAGCAACTTGCTCCAAGTTACCGATCCAGTGAGTAGCACAGTCAGGGTTCCAAGTCCCTGGCATGGTCTTTCTACTGGTCCCTACTTGGAACCAGTTTAGAGCTCACTTATTGGAAAATTAGATTAAGGTTTTACAGTTTTACTCTTCTGCTTGTCCAAGGATGCTGCCCAGAAGGAGGTGGGAGTCTCTTGGAAGACAGGGACCAGTTGAAAATTCACTCATTCAATTCAAAGGTATTTCCAAAGCATCAATTGCATCATACGATGTTCTGGAGGGTGGGAAACAACAATGTTGCTCCTGCCCTCATGAAGCTATCAATCTAACCAAACTTTTGGCTCTTTGGAAGCGATATTAGTGCACACAGCATATAGTAAAAATGACTATTCCCGCACCATAGACATGAACTGGTGAGCAGGGGAGGGTAGGAGAGCTGAAAAGGACCCTGATTTCAGAGCTGACCACAAGCAGAGTGAGTCAATAGTGAATGTCACTGAGAAATTGAGCCACCAGGAGGCTGGTGAGAACTCCAGGCATGTGACGGTTCAGGAAGTGAGCCGTCTATCCTCTCTGGCTCACATTAGTCAGCCCCTCGCCGTGGTGATGAGATCACTGTGGCCACCTCACTGTCAAGAGAATGTGGAAGAAAGGGTGAAGAGAATAGGGGAGGGAAAGGGGTGTTGGATGCAAACCTAGTAGGTGCTAGGGTCATGCTAGGGCTAAAGAAGAGGAACTACTCAGGTCCAAACAGAGCAAGCTAAAGGGCAGATTCTTTAAGTCATGTAATACAATGTTCGCTCCCTGCCCATCTGTAGCCAGTGAGTCTCTAGGACAGGTCCTAGGCCTTGCTCCTCAATTCCTATCCGTTCCCAGCCTAAGCCCTTTGGGGAAACTGAGCCAGTGAGTGGACTGGCACAAGGAGGAGGCCCACAGGATGACCTTCGAAATGAGAAGAAAGCTGGGCATGGTGGTACATACCTATAATCCCAGCACTCGGGAGGTTGTGGCAGGAAATCTCTGCAAGTTTAAGGCCAGCCTGGACTATATCACAAGAGCCCTTATTATTATTTATTTATCTTGCAGAACTGGGAATTGAACTCAGGCCCTTGCACTTGCCAGGCAAGCACTTATTCCACTGAGCTATCTCTCCAGTCCCTGAAAACTGTATGTATATATGTATGTATGTATGTATGTATGTATGTTATGTTATGGCTGGCTCAGCCTGCCCTGGGGGCAGCATGTGGTGCCAGGAATCAAGCAGCGGTCCCTGCGGGTGCCTAAGCAAGTGCTTTAGACTGCTGAGCTATCTCACTAGCCCAAGAGCCTGTCTTATTAAAAAATAAAAAAGTATGTATAATAAAAACAAGTCAATAAAAACCCGCAAACCCCTCATACCTCTATTGTCCTTGAAAAGGTATATGCTAGTGGTACTCAAATACGAGTAACTAAGACATTTCTAAATGGAATGGATTAAGGTAAATGGATACACCTTGAGACCATACTCTTCAGTGGGGCAATCAGCCACACATGTGTAAATATCATATGGTTTCTCAGTGTGAGAAACTGAAAGTACAAATAAGGGCCAAAATGTACAATAGGCATTGCAAAGTAGGAAGGCTATGCTTAAATGGGAGGGCAAAGAAAAGTAAAAAAGTGAGAAATGAAGGAAAAAATGGAAATGAAACTTTTGCAAATGGGGAGAGAGGAGGAGGGTTGAAGGGAGCATAGGGAAATGCAGGGGGAGGAGAATGAGGTTCTACGATGTATAGGTACAAGTTCTCTATGACGAATGTGCCCATTATGCATACCTAAAATGTACCAATAAAATCTGTTTTTTTTTTTTTAAAGGAACCATTATTCCGTCCTTGCTACAGGTGGTGATATCTAGAGACATTCTGGCCATCACAGTTGGTCTGGGGGTGCTGTGGGCCTCAAGGAGAGTGGAGCAGAGCCACTGCTGAACATCATAACAGTGCCCAGGACAGAGCCCCACAGGAAGCAGTGGCAGCCCACTGTCCACAGTGCTGAAGAGGCCCACGATAAGTGGAATAAAACAGCACTGGTAGGCTCATCGCCCTGTTCACCCTGGATTCCTCCAAGAGGCCAGGGGCTGCTGGGTGAGGCTACTCATGCCCCTGGCAGCCCCCATGAACACCAGAATCTGGAGCAAAGCAGTCCTTCCCGCTTCCTTTTTACTGTCTGCCTGAGAAAACAGCGCTTACGTGGAAAAACTGGGCAAAGGCAGCCGCGGGGAGAAGGCTCACCTGGGTGACTGTGCCTGAGAACGACGGGCCTGCAGGAACAGCTGCCATTGTTGTATAACAAACAGTGGCAAACCCATACCCCTCGCTTCATTGCCCTGTAGGATACAACAGTCTTGTGCTGTGTGTCTACATTACAACTATAAATGGGCAAGAATACAATTTACAGAACAGAAAAGCACTTTACACACCACCTCTATCCAACAGAGGCAAGAGTGGTCACATAAGCTGGCCCAAAATAAACATGGGTGTCTTCCCTGCTCCCAAGCAAGGAAACGGCCCCTGAAGATGTCTGACTAACAGGTCTCAGCTGTAATTTCTTTTCATAGCAGAATGCCTCAGCTTTGCTATTTTAACATTTTACTTGGGACCTGGTCTTGCAAATGAATCTCAGATCATTCTGTGGTTCACTATACGTGGGTGGCAACAGGGCAGGAGCCTGTGATGTCATTGTTTCCAGGGCTTAATGAAGATAGATGCCACTTAGCAGTAAGCCATTGGAAGTGGCGGGTCATTCCTCCCCAAAATAGCCACCATGGCTCCTCACTGAAGCTGTGGCCTGGTCAGCACTGTCCACTAGCCTGGCATGCTGAGGGCTAAGGCATTAGGTAAAACACTTGCTGATGTGTTCTCTGATTCCCTCCAACTTACCATGCAGCACCAGCACCAGGACCGTGCCAATGCATGTGTTTGTATGCATCTGGTTGCCTTCACATGTGTGCAGGTGTGTGTTGGGGCAAAGAGGTAAATGAGCACATCCAGCTGCGTGGGAGCAGTCTTCAAATCCTCCTCACCCACCTCCTACCAGCATCCTGACCTTGACATTTAGACTGCTAAAGGGTGCTTACACCACCCTCCCCGAGGTCAAGTGGAATATCTATCAGGCTCCACCCCAGACACAGAGCTTTGAGAGAGGAACTGTAACAGTAAGCGTGCTCACTGTGCTCGGGGCTTGAACCCAGACTCTACGTTCGTCATCTCATTATCACTTTGAAACCCATGTGTAGATAACATCTCTCTTCCCATTTTATTTGCCCAAGACAAAGGGCCAGGACCTGAACTCACACAGTCTGTGGTACATTTGTTTCTACCAGGGTGCCTGGCTGATGGAAGGGATAGGTGATGACCTCCGGTACATACAAAGGCGTGATGCTAATGGTAACATAATTACACAGCAAGTCCCCAAGTCATGAACTTTCGAGTTGCAATTTTTCACAGATAGGAATGGACCTCACATTCAGAGATGCAAACAAACTGTGAAAGTAGCTCACCCTAACCCTCACTCCGTAATACCATTTTAAGGTAACTATAAAAGTACAACAAGTTTTTGTATGTCATTTTTGTGTGTATGGTTCTGCTTTTTATGCTTTACACTGTATACTGGTGTCAAAGGTGTATAAGACTCACTTTGCCAGACTTCACAAATGAATCCAACGTATGAATGTTCCTCAGTCGGGCACTTACTGTACTTCTCTCCTCCCAATCCTTGTGGCCCTGGTGCCCACAGGGTGTTTTCTACTCTCAGCATGGCCTCCCAGCTCTGGAGCCTCCACTTCTGCCCCATCATCCTACACGTGACCTCTCCTATCACAGAATATTCTCTCTGACCACAGAGTCCTGGTCCACTTAGCAGTAAGCCATTAGAAGTGGCACGTCACTCCTCCCCCGCATTCCCACAAAGACCAAGTCTAACTAAAGAAGAAGGGCACCAAATCAGACTGCTGGGCAGGGAGAAGGCCAGACAAACCACAACCCCATCCCAAGGCAGCCTCCCCCAATTCTCTGGGCTATGTGGACAAACTCATGGCCCGGCTCTGGGAGACAACTACAGGGTCTGGCAAGGTTGGGCCAGGGCACATCTGTTCTTAAGTCTTGTGTGGGTCAAGAAGGACCTGACCTGTTAATGACACCCAGGAAATTCCAGATGAAAGGGAAAAAGGATGTCTGTACAAGGCTGTTAATGACAGTGCCAGCTGTAGTAGCAAATTTGTAAAGACTGTCCAGACACACATGCAGAGGGGGACCAGAGCACACACTCAGATCCTGCAGAGAGTGGAGGCTGCTAGAGATAGCTGCTAAGGGGAATGAGGCAGGTCCTACACACATGCAC
>PVKN010022063.1:0-15286 GCA_004027915.1 Capromys pilorides
CCAAGAGATTGCGGCACAGCCCCCACTTTACAGAGGAGGAAAGTGGGGCGCAGAGATGTTAAAACAAGGTTTAAAGAGTCACACAGTTCCAAAGCTGGCGTGTAAAAATACAAAAACTTGGCCCCAGCCTCTCGCGAGTGTTTGGGATGTGTAGGAGTGGGGGCACATGTGAGGATGTGCGTGCAGGGTTGGGTGTGCATGTGTGCGCGTGTGCACACGCGTGGAGCGTGGGTGCGATGGGGATGGGCTCCTGCTCTCGGGCGCTGTCCTTTCTGGAGTCCAGGCTCCTGCAGACAGGACAGGTGTCTGTAGGGCTTGTCCAGTTCCTGAGCCAGGGCTTCTTGTTCCTCCCGAAAGGAGATAGGAGGGAAGCCCTGCCCACCCCTGGGTCTGCCTGGGCTGCCCAATTTGAGGAGGAGATGTTGGGGGGAAGCCCCAGAGTCCGTCTCCCTGCTCACCTCCTCTTGTTTGCAGGGGCTGATGGTGGCCATCCTGTACTGCTTTGTCAACAACGAGGTGAGGTGCGAGGGCTGCTGGGGTGCCGCCACTGGTTGGTAGGAGCTGGGCCCCAGGGATGCCCCGCTTGCCCCTCTTGACCTCTTGCCTGAATACACCCACGGGTGTTCTGTGCAGGTCCTGTGTGGACGCTATGTCTGTCTGTCTGCCTGTCTCTCTTTCACACGCATGCAGGCATAGCTTAATGGTATTAGAGCTTAAGGGAGACCCAGCACGAGATTTAGGGGTTCCTGGGTGGCAGTGACTGTCTACTACAAAGAGTCCCAGCACACACATGACCAAAGCACAGGCTTGCTGCTTTAATGATAGCTATGCCATATGATGGCCATACCCCTCCAAAAATGACTGCTGAAATTCTGATTTCATTAAGCTCATGTTTTGTACCTGAAAACGCTGAAGGCCAGAGACTGTAGGAAAGCTTCCCCCAGCCTGGAAGTAGTGGCAGATCCTGAAGCAGCTTAGCTTTGACTTAAAGAAAGAAAATACTAGGTTCTTCATATACACAGGCAAGAGCCTTGGTCCACCAGGGAAAAGGGAACAGATTCCCCCAGTGGCTTCTGGCTGTTGGTGGGACGAGACAGTTCTTGCTGACCCCACAAAGCCCTCTCTTCCTCTTTCGGGGACCCGCTCTTAGAAGGAGGACATCAGCAGGGACCTGGAAAGGCCTCCCCCTCCAAGGTACCAGGTTTGTGCAAGAGCAGAGCACCCCGATGTCAAAACGCCATGGCATCCGCCCCCCAGATCCCTTCCAGAGGGGAAAACAAGTTGTCATGGGGCAGCAGCAGGGCCCCTGTGGGCCCCCTGGAGAGACTTAACCCCAACAGGAAGGACCCTGGGAGGAGACCGAGGACTTGGTTACATCCAACACAGAGGACACTGGTGCTCAGGGACCTGACCCAGTGTGGCTTTCATGTGGCTGAGGCACATTCGTTCACATTTGCTGCGCACTGCAGGCGTAGGGGGCATGGAAGGGACAGCGGACGAGGCTATCTGGGTTTCAGGGAGCTGTGAGCTGTGGCTCAAAGAACAAAGCGTGAGCAGGCAGAAAAGATGCCAAGATGCGGGCTCGGGTGCATCTGCTCTGACCCACGCCCAGGGCTGAACATCTATGACCCCAGGCAAGTTCCTTTCCTCTGAGGAAGCTCAGCTTCCTCACCGGTACAGAAGGGGTCAGAGGGCCTGCCTACGAGCCCCCTGAGAGTGCAGTCAGGTAGGGCCTGAACACAGTGCCGAGGACCGGCCCGCTCCTCTGGGCTGCTGCCTGGCATGCACGGCGCTGTATCTTGGGCTGCAGGATGCTTGGGAAGCGAACCTGTGAAGCCATCCCGACACTGTGGCTAGGACTATTCAAAGGGCGCTGCAGGGAACATGAGGCTGGGCAGCCAGAAAGGGGAGAGGGCGCTGCCCTATCCCCGGGGCCTCCTCCAGCTTCCCCCGAGCTGGCTTTCCAGGAGCTCAGAGCCTGTGGCCTGCAGATCCCCAAGAGGGAGAAAAACCAGTGCTTCCTCAGGCAGAGGCCCGAGTGCTGCTGCTTTGTGTTCTGGCCTGGTGGTGGGATGGGATGGGTGACACAGTGACCTGCCTGCACCCGACATGTGGTCATGAGAAGCAGAGGCTGGGAAAAGAGACAGGCTCCCCGCTGCCACCCTGCCACCTCCCCAGCCCACCTGGGTTTCCCACTTGGCCACCTGTGGCCCTACAAGCCCTGCTGCCCATGCTCAGCTCGGCTTCCCTCCACCCTCCCAGGCTGCAGCCCCAGGCCCTTCTGACTCTGTCCCCCAAAGCCCAGTCACTTCCCTCCTAACCCACCATGTACAGCGGACCCAGCTCTGATGGGCAGGAGAGACGGCCCCACTTTCCTACTCTGATCTTGGCAAAGAGCCTGATCCCAAATTCCCAAGTCACGCCTCTGGCCAGGCCTAGCTATCTGCCCCACTGGTCTTCCCCCCACCCGTACCCCCAGGCTCATGCCTTAAGGTCCAGGAGACCCTGCTGAGAGGCCTGGAGAGCCAGCCTCCTTTCAACTCATTGCTTTAAACTCACCCTAGAGACTCCCCTAAGCACAGAGACTGTGGCATCACCATCCCTGGACCACCAAAGACCTGTGAGGTCCAGGCTGAAGCCTCTGTCTGTAAGAGCTGCTCTCCAGACCCAGGGTTGCCATGGCAATGACAGGTACTTGTGACCTGAGAAGAAAAGATGGCCCGAGCATCAGTGCCCTGTGGCTGTCGAGGTCTGCATCAGCTGCTAGTGGCCAGGGGTCGGGACAGGGAAGGGATTCAGGGCCCGCAGCTGGTATCTGAGAGCTGGCGTGAGATGGCTGTGGAGCCTTGGATTCTGACCTCCCCTGCTGTACGGCCCTGGGAAGCCCACTCTGCCTCGCTCGCTTCTCCTCAAGGGTAAATAGAGCTGAGTGAGCACCAGCAGTTCACCAGGACCAGGGCTGGCACGGTGCCTAGCCAGAGAGGGCGTTCAGGCATGCAGAGCTCAGAGGCCAGGGAGGAGGTACTGGGCCACGTCTCCGGGATCGGGCTGTTGTCCTTGTTTCATCTGCTTAACTGAGGAACAGAAGTGACATTAGATGCCCATTTATTTATTCATTTTATAACACACACAGTCAGCCCCCGCTGCATGTTGGGCCTCGTGCTGGGGGGAAGATGTTGAGAAGAGGAGGGGGTGGTCTTGGCCGTCGAGGAACAGGAAGGAGACACAGCCAGGGCCAAGCAAGCCTGGCTCAAGGCTGCTGTCAGCAGGAGGCCAGGCCTTGGAACTAAGCTGTCCCAGGCTCGGCTTCTGCCCGAGGCACAGGGACAGCCTCTCTTCTTCCTTTTTAAGCAGGGAGTAACCCAGCTACTCACAAGCTTGGGGAGGACAGGGACTAAAATAACCTCTGGAAGATGCTGGCCACCTAGCTGGTGGTCCTTGGGGACAGTCAGGATTCCGGGGACCACCACAGAGATTCACAGGAAGTGCTGAGGAATCTGAGGCAGAAGTGGAAACTGTGTCACAGTTTACATCCTGCGGGGCTCCTTGGGAACACTGCAGTCTCTGAAGTGGCATCTGTAGGTGTACCTCAAGTTATCATCTTTCTGTCCCCTCCCTCCAGTGGCAGGCTGTGAGACAAGGCTGGCCTCCCTACTGCTGTACAAATGAAACCACTGTCAGTCTCAGGTGTCCCCAGGCCACACACAGCCCTGGCCAGCCAGGGAGCAGCTGTGGAGCCACGTGCCACGGAGCGTGCCTGCTTGCCTCTTTCCCTCCCTCTCCTCAGGCCTGGGCTCCGTGGTCCCGACCAGGAGGCCGGGGCATCCTGGCAGGCTGGCTCTGGGAAATCTCAGCTGTACTCAGCACAGAAGTTCTTTTAAGGGATGGCATGCAGCCACAGCAGCAGGCATCTTGCTGGGCTCAGCTAGACAGATGACAGAGGAGGAAGAGAGGGTGGCTGTTGGCACAGGGGCTGGTGGGAAATTGGCAGAGAGCCCCACCCCCACAGCTGTTGGCACCTGGCCCTCCTGGGGCTTGGGCTTAGAGGAGCCTGGGTCCCAGACACTCCTGTGCATGGAGGCTGTGGGCAGGGTCACCAAAGGACAGCAAAGAGGCTCTGGAAGGCAAGCGGATGGGAGTGACACCCAGAACAGCCGAGAGTCCCTCTGGGAACCACCATTCCAGAGGCCACACTGCACCCTCAAAAAGCTGGGGCCCTGCGCTCAGATCTTTCTGCCCCCAGCCTCAGCCCTGGAAGAGGCCTTTCCTGAGGGAGGCCGGGCACAGCACCATGGGAACGCTGCGTGCTGAGCTACCCTGAGGGGGCTGCGCCTCCATGCACCTCGATCCCTCAGGTGGAACTGGGCCACAGTGTCACTTCCTTCACTCCTTTCTGGTGAGGTACAGGGGCTGGATGGAAACCCCAGAGTTTAGCTGGCCCACAGCAGGCCCCACAAGGGACAGGAGTGTGTTGTCCTCTTCAACTGTCCACGCTGCAGTCAGAGAGTGCGTTCTCAGGTCTGGATCCCTCCTCGCCCATCTCCTGTCTCCCAACCTCTCCCCCTGGCTCTCCTTCTCTTCCCTTAAATAATGCCATGATGACTATAAAAGGTACTTAGCTGAATCAGACTTTAAAGATGGAAAGGACCAATTAGCTCATCAAACCCATCTCTCCTCAGAGGAGAGGCAGAAAATAGGAGACAACAATAAACAATTTTATTGGGATATTAATTTAGGTGCCCGAAGGTCTTGACTCGTGTCTCTTAATATAATGCACTAAATTTTTCCCTTCCCCGCTAATGTAATAACGGGGCCATTTTGCAAGCAGTTGGTTTGCATGACGGCTTTCGTCTCCCCTCCTCTTCCCTCGGAAGGTCCAGATGGAGTTTCGGAAGAGCTGGGAGCGCTGGCAGCTCAAGCATCTGCACATCCAGAGGGACAACAGCATGAAGGCCCTCAAGTGCCCCGCCAGCAGCCTGAGCAGTGGGGCCACAGTGGGCAGCAGCGTATACACCGCCACCTGCCAGGCCTCCTACAGCTGAGACCCCAGCCCTGCCCTTCCCGTGGTCCTTGCTGCTGGCCCGGAGCCACCCCAGGTGGGAGCCACCCTCCCGGGCACAGGGGAAGGAAGGGACACGTGTGCACATCCATCTCTGGTCTCCCTCCCCAAACCCATCCGCCAGGCAAATGGGCAGTGCCTCTTGGGACCATGGACACATTTTCTCGGAGGAGAAGCAGCCTGCTAATTGGATCACGGTGGCAGGAGGAGAGGACAAACGATGGCTGCTAAAAGGAGAAGTTCTTCCTGGGAAGCCACAAGGCCCTTGGGGTTCCCCCAGATGGAGCAGCAAACCAACCCCAGGCGCAGACGCAAGGTCAATAGCTCATTAGTGGGGCTGGGGCTCTCGAGCGCAGGTGGTGGGGCGTGAGGTGGCCGTAACCTCAGCCAGGCGGCTCGGCACTGCGGGGAGCTGCGGGGAGCTGCAGGGAGCCGCCTCCTCCAGGGCAGCTCTGTGTGCATCTGGGGTGCTTGTGGCCCTTTGTCTCACCACCAGTGTCCCCTTGAGGGCTACGTTTGGGCCACCAGCTGCAGCTATTCTGGAAATGGCTGTGAGTGGTGATGCGAATAAACCCCAAGGAAGGGCCTGAAGGTTTCCTTTGCTGGCGCCCACTTCTCCCCGGGTTCCAGATGGCTTTTGTGCCTGCTGCTGCCAAAGAGCCCAGCCTAACTCTGTCCTGTCAAAGCTACGCCGGGATCCTATGGGCTTCATCTAGTGACACTTAAAGAATGTCCCCCCTGTGGATGTCACCAGCCTGGCCCCTGCTGGGACCCTAGGGGACCAAGAGATCGCTCATAGAAGCACTTTCTATTTGTGACCAGGCTCTTTTGCTTGAATGAGAGTTGGGTGCATCCCCAAATTTCGGGAGTATGTCCAAGAAAAGACTCTAGGGGAAACCAACAATCCCTGTCATTACCATGGCAACAGGCTCCCCCACTTTTGAAGTCCTTGCCCTTGGGAGCTTGTCTCTACTTTATTCACTTTTTTTTTTTTTTATTGCTGTGAATAGTCTGTATTACAAATGTGCAATTCTGATTTCTCCTACCTGGTGGAAACAAAAACTGAAGTGTGGTTGTTGTGATTATGTTTGGAGAAAATAGGGCAGTAATGAATTTGGCGCACCCACACTTGGAGCTAATTTTCATTCGCCCTGCCTCCAGCCTCATCCCACAAGTAATGAGCAGAAGCAAGGCTGGATGGGGAAGAAAAATCTATCATGCCCCCCAGCCATGGAGAGAAAGCTGCCTCCTAGCAGCACTGCAGACTCAGAAGAGAACAGCCATCCTGGGGGCCGGGGGCAGGTGATGAGTACAGAGCATCGATAGAAGCTTCCAGAGCGGGAGAGAAGGCCTGGGAGGGTGGAGGGAGAGGACAGATTCCCTTGTGAGTTAATTCCCCTTCCTCCTCCTTTTAGAGCGGTGGGGGACCCTCCCCAAAGCTTGCACCAGACACATTTTCCTATGCCCCTCAGAAAGGCAAAGATGCACAGGGGAAGTAATAATGAAACTATAAAACACACCAAGCAGAAAATTCCTTATACTTGAGCTTCAGTGAAGTGTTGAGTCTCTGTTAGTGGGAAAGTGGCACCTCGGGCTAAAAAGAGGGAGACTACGCAGACAGGCTACCCCTGGGCAGGGGCGGAGAGGGTGGGAGGTTCTCAGCCCCCTCAGAGCCAGGGAAGTTTTCCTCAAGGTTCCCTGAGCTGGGCCTCTCTAGGAGCACACTACAGGCTGACAGGGGATTCAGCTCTAGTGCAGCTATGTTAATTTTAGATAAACTGGGTAATTCTGAAAATCATTAATACGTTACACAGCAGCAAAGAAAAAGACTGATTTAATCTGCCTGAAATACGTTGCTGAGGGGAGCAATCGTGGGAAAGTCTCAGGCACCCAGCAAGCTTCGCTCTGAACTGCTAGTGGAGTTCTTTACCCAACTGAAACTGTTGACTCCTGATTTCAGGAGGCCTCTCACGCCCCTCCACCCCAAGAACTTTTAGCCTGAAGAAGTCCTTCCTTCAGATACATTCTAGGTTACGAACTGAAGAAACCTTTTCCTTGCTCCAAGACCTTGTGCTATTAATATCCACGTGAATGGCACCGCACTCCCTCCGAGCTATTCCAAAACTCGCCTCCACTAAATATAGCTCCAACAGGTCTGGGATCTATCGAATGAAATGTACTTTGAAATTTTGCCTGCTGTTTACATGCCTCATGCTTTGAGTCTAAGCCTGGCACTTGCCGAGAGCTCTCTCGCCTGCGTCCTCCGAGGGTGCAGTTGTTGACCAGCAGTGTGTAGGCACGGGCCTTGTTTAAGCTGTGCAGCTGGCAAGGTCCCATGGCGGTTGTGAACGCTGCCTGGCTTCAGCACCCTGGCCAGCGCCTGCCAACCTGGTAGGGCTCCAATCCTGCGTCAGCTCCTGCCCACTGCAGTCTTTGAGTTGCTAAATCAGAGTGACACAAATCACAACTGCAAAGTTGCCTTCTCTTCTCACGACAGTTTTCTGGAGGGAGGACTTGGTTTTTAATACCTTCCTGCATCTCACACCGAAGACCACACTGGTGGAGTTCTGGGAGACTCAGGGCAGGAAACATCTTAACGATCCCTCTTGGCCTGACCCACAGAAGCAAGAGGGGAGCTCACAGAGGGGACTTGCCTGAGGCACAGCACCAGCCTGTCAGCCCAGGAGCCTTCTGGGAAAGACAGGTAAGAAGCGTGATATGCGACACAAAAATTGATAATTTACACTGGTGAGAGGAAGAAATGGTCTGCTTACAGATGCTACTCCAGCACCCCTTGCATCTTTGTCCTAAAAAATGGATTGCATCAGAATTCACCTCTGCCCATCAGCAGCATGGGAGCCGTTTGGGACAGAAAATCTAGCACTCTTAGTGAGCTGGCTTAATTTCTTCAAATGTATCTCTGTGTGTGTGTGTGTGTGTGTGTGTGTGTGTGTGTGTGTGTGTGTTGGGAAAGCTATGCTGACACACATTGATGTACTAAAAAGAAGGTGTTGAACTTCCCCCTTTGCCCTCCTCATACTGTATTTCCTGCAAACGGGGCAACCGTAGACCAGCAAAGGTGACTCCAGGCCACATAGGGTGAGCAGAGTCTATCTGCATCCATGCCGTGAAAGGCTCTGCCCCCCTCATCCATGAGGACTGTTTCAGCAGTTGACAGGCAGGAAGGCTCCCCTCCCTGACCTCTTTTTCTTCCACCAGGAGGTGTGTGTGTGTGTGTGTGTGTGTGTGTGTGTGTGTGTGTGTGTCATGGTTGGCCTGTACATAGCAGCATGAAGTTGGCATGAATCCATAATTGTTGCCCCACCAAGAAGGACCTGGCACCCCCTCCCCAGGTGAGGATGGCTGGGAGTCTCAGTGGCAGATGCCTCCTCTCCATGCGCAGACAGGGCTCCTATTATTGCTAATGCCTGCTACGTGCTCACGGAAGACAGAATATATTCCACAGGTTTATTTTCCCTCTGCTGAATTGATTCCAGTCTACAGTGCTAGCCCTGCTTTTGGCTCCTACAAGGCAAACTATAAAAATCCTCAGAAAAAATATGTAGGCATAGTCTGCTGAGACAACTCTGTGAATGGCATGCTACACATTCACCAAGAGCCAAATTAGTATCAACTCTTTTTTTTTTTTTTCTTTTTTTTCCTGAAGTAAGTTCCCCCAGGGTAGCAAATGGCCCCAGGAAGGGATGTCTGCGGACATGGCCGTAACCTTGCACTCTTTCCTGCTGGCCAACATGACCTCTCGGGTCCCACGGAGGGCCACCTGAGGAGGCGCTGCTAAGTGGTGTAATTTCAAACCCTTGACTTCGTGCCACAGTGCGTCTGCAGTATCTGCGCTTATTTCTGCTCTGTCAAGGAATGTGGCTTGGCAGGAGGCAGATGAGGTCTTTGCTTCCCAACGGCCCTTTAGTCTCTTACAGTTCCTTTATCTGAACCTCTCAGAGGACAGGGATCTTTCTTCTCCTTGGTCATCTTCACCACCGTGTTTTGGGGCCCCTAGCCAGTAGTGTGGCCCCCATGCCCCCAGCATTGCTCCCTGTACTCCTCCCATACCTGCTGCGTCCAAGAGAGGTGACCCTGCTGGCCATCCTGAGGACACTCTTCTTTCAGCTGTGACCAGTTTAGGGGTACAGCTGAGAGTGGGGAGCTGCAGGGCTGAGACAGATGTGCCATGTTCCACACCCTGGCTGAGGGAGGCCGCTGCTGCCAGTGGCCTGCATCCTAACATACACAGAGGAGATGTGGCTCTCCTGAGGGGGCCGCCAAGCCATCAGTCATTGGTCAGCTCAGCCCATCTAGTGGGGCAAATGATCACCAATTCAAAGCAATTCAGGAGAACAAAACCATCTCTAAATAACAACAAGGGAAGAAAAGAGCTCCCACCCTCTGGACCAGATAACAATTTCAGTTTTTACTTTCTATGCCCCTTAGCCACTGAGACCATCAAGGAAAGAGTAAAAGTCACCCCAGACAGTCAGGGCTCCATCTTGCCAGGTGGTATGCGTTTTGCTGCCAGATGTACAGTTCTGCTAAGCTGTCAGAATAACCACCACATCCTTAAAGCAGATAAACTTCAAAACCTCATTGATTTTGGAGGGATTTGCTGCAGGCCTGTTTTGTAAATAAATGAACCTCGAGAGAGGTGATCCAAGCTCGCACAAGGGACCGAGGGAAATTTCTGTCTTTAGTGTTGGGGGAGGGGGGTGCTTGATCTTCATGAATGTTTAAACCAGAACATTTCATGTGATTTCTTAATGTGTAAAATTCATGTAAAATATGGCCTGCCTCTGAAGGAGTGGAGGTGTGTGCTGTGTAATTTCTTGCAAAAATGTGAATAGACGCAGGCTCTTTCCTAATTTCCCTTGTAAGTCAAATAAAAAGCCTGTCACTGCTGTGTCTCTCTGGCTCTTCCTTTGAGAGAGGGGGTTTTCTGCAGTGTCAACCCAAGTGACTCAAGGTACAGAAGGAAAACATAAAAGACACCAACTCCAGCCCAAGCAGGGGAAAAAAAAAAAAAAAAAAAAAAAAAGCCCCTGCTCTTGCTCATACCGTGAGTCTCCTCTTCAGAGCACTTACCAGCGACTAATTTATCCACTGCGGCCTTTAGGCAGAGACTGCAATGTCATTTAATTAGAGAGCTTGGGTGGTCGAGTGGCCTCCACAATGACTGATGGCCAAATGGATGTGTATTCTAATTCCGCTCATTCATTTGATCTCCCCTGTCTAAATGAACTCAGTCCATTAAATCCATTTTTCAAAAAATCATAAAAGCATGAGCCTTGCCTGCAAAGCCACCACAGGATGCGAGTGGAGCTGCTGCTTCCATATTCATCTTCAGACAAATAAACTTTAAATAACCGCTGGCTCTTGGGGTTTGCAATTCACCCTTACAGAAGAGCAAAGGAATCGATAATTTGCTCTAATTCCCCCATGATTCCAGTTTCCTCTCTTTGAACAGCACTGTACGTCTCTGAAGTTCTCCCTGAACACTCCCCAAGTGCGTGTGCACACTTTTTAGGTAAACCTTGGCAACTGTCTACTGCAATTCTGAGGGCTCTTACTTGGCTTGGTCCTTCCAGCTTCTGGAGCACCGGTCTCGCTTCTGCCTTCATTCATTCCTTGACCGATATTCCTGCCTGTCTATGTCCTTTCTCAGCCATATACCAGGAGCAAAATAGATTTTGCTTTCTCGGCAGCCTCCTGCCTAAACCACGTAAGCACCATGAGCTCCCCAGGGAGGTGTATGTCAGGCACAAGGGCAATCTCTTTGCCTGAAGTCACTTTGGCTTAACAGGGCTTCTGCTAGCATAAAAGAAGGGGACAGGGAATGAGCTGCCTTGCTCTGCTGAGGCCCAGCAAGGGAAATCAACAAGACTCCCTGGCCCCCAGACTCAAGGGACATGCAAAATAAAGTCACAGTCCGGTAACTGTCACTCTACAGGTGGGATGACTGAGCTCCAGGCTGAATTTGGGAAGGAGCCACATGCAATGGCAGTCCCGAGGGTCAGGGGCCCCTCCCCCCTTCCTATCTTTTCAAACTCCTGCACCATGATCACGCACATATCAGGCTCCTTCAGGCTGTCTCTCTCTCCATCTGTTCTTCCTCCTTGCCCTTTCTCCCTTCTTCCCTATCCTCCCTCCCACCAACACACAAAAGAAATGCTAAAAACAATAAGCTTTCCCTCATCAGAAATCAGGGGCCAATGGGCTGGTGGGATGGCTCAGTGGTCTAAAGCGCCTGCTTAGGCAAGTTTAGGGTCCCACTGGGACTGTGGTTGAATCCCTGGCGCCACATGTTGCACCAGCCCCACCCCTAGGGCAGGCTGAGCAGGCCATAAATATAAATTAATTAATTAATTTAAAAAAATTTAAAAAATCAGGGGTCAAGCCAGCAGCAGGAAGCAGGCTGGATAATAAAATACAGCAAGATGGGAGGAAAAGAGAGCAAATAGATCCACCAGTCTGGGATGAGAAGAAAGGAATAGAAATTGAATGTCCCCAAAGGTGCAAGGAGCACGTGGGGATGAGATGACGAAGAGGCCGGAGAAACAGCTGTCGTGGTGGTGCACACCTGTAATCCCAGCGTCCCAGAGGCTGAGGCAGGAGGATCACTGCGAATTGGAGGCCGACTTGGGCTACATAGTAGTGAGTTCACCAACAAACAAAAAAATCAAATGGAAGACTGCTTCAGTGTGAAGGAGAGCTGCAGGAGAAGAGAGGAGGCAGTCGCAGAGGTGGGAAACCGAATGAGAATTACCAGCGACAGCACGGGCGTGCGAGGTCAGGCGCCTCCGCGCTAGCTGGAGCTATTAACTCCTCTTTCCATAAATCTGAGCTCTTTCCCTGTGGAGTTCTCGAATACCAAACCATGATGGATTCTTCTCTTTGGCCCAAAGGCTCATTTCAACTAACACAGTGATTTCAAAAAGACAAAAAGACAGCCTAGAATAAATCCAACAAAACTTTTATTTTTCCTCCCATGAATGCCAGGCACTGGGGGTAGAATGAATTACTGTGCCTCCCCTTGCACAGGGACAATAGACCTCAGAATTTATCTGTGGTACCACCTCTAACCAGGAACAAAAATCAATAGCGGAGAATTAACAAACAGTCTCCCATCCAGAGATGGATCACCTGGGGGCTGTAGGTAACACCCAGAGAGAACAGGCAGGCAGGTTTGTGGGTGTGCATGGTCACTTTTTTTTTTTTGAGCTTTCCAAAACTCTAGAGTAAAAGGACAAGGACTTGAGGCAGTAAATGATGTTTACAGGAGAGTTTTCAATTTCCGTGACCTGCAGTAGCATTAGAGACACAGTTAGGACTTGGAATGTGACTACACAAATTTAATAGCTACAGCCCAGTTCTGAGCAATCTATAACCATTATGTATGCTTCTGGATAGAAGACACAGGCGTTTCACCGCCATATTTCTGCCCTCTAGAAAGCTTCGCAGCCCTCAGAATCCCATGGCAATTGAATTTATAGGTTTAATGAACCCCGCTGGTACCCACCAATTAGATGCCACTTGACGCCAAAACCACCCTCAAGCTGCTTCCTCTTGAAATCCTGGTGTTTTGTTGCAAGTGGGGATTACAGAACCAAAAGGCACAGCCACATGCAGAAGCCAAGACGCCTTATCCTGTTCCAGCTAAACCAGTCTCCTTTCGATGACATTGTCTGGAGAAGTCCAGTTAAACATACAGATAAAAAGGCGCTTATGTGCTCATATACATACAACCAGGTAATGTTAAAATAATTGTGCTGGAATATTCTTAGTTATTTGGAGAAATACCTGAAATATCAGTGTTGCAAAAGTCTTTAGAAAAACACTATCTCCTAGAAATTGGCCAGGTCCCTGAAGCCTGCTGACAAAACCGTGGTAGTGCCACAGCCTAGGAAAAGGGTCACATGCACGACGCCTCAGCATGGGACTTGGTGGCAGCTCCCTCAGGCTTGTTCTCCTGGCCTTGACCTCTGCTCCTCCGATGCATCCCCTCTGCCAGCAGGAGGGATCTCTGACGCTGGCACGTTGTTGAGGAAACCTTGGGCTCAATCCTCATAGGACAAACGTGACAGCCCTTTGGGCTGGATCTGTGGTACAGGATGCACGCACGCATTCTGAGAACGCACCAACCACCCCAGCATGATTACAGCCCCACGCTGCACTGACCCCATAAGGACACGTGGAGGTGTCATGCACCCTCCGCACCAGCCACCCACGTGAAGTCACTTTCACTGCATTCCGGATGGTATCTACAGGTGGATTTCTAAAGGCTACAGGAATGAGGTCTCAGAGACCCCATAGGAACCTCAGAATCTAACCTGGGCCTGTGTCATCCAAAGCTGCCATGTCCTAACTTGAATTACCTGTTTGTTCACTGTTCTGACTTGTACCTAGCCAACCCCCCAAAGCCTTGTATGATCACAGGTGGGGCTTCCCCGAGGTGGCTGGATCTAGAATGGGCACTTGCTGAGTTACTCTACCAACCGGTCTGGCGTAGGTCTGGGTGTGGCTGCTACCTGGCCTAGGAGTGAGTAGCTGGGATAGAACAGAAGGGACAGGAACAGCGTTGCTGCCTGCTTGCTGCCTGCTGCCTCCTGCCTGCCCTGCTTCGCCATAAACTGCTTCTCCTCTGTGACGTCCTCTGCCCAGCCACCCTGCCTGGAGCCAGCCAACTAGGGGCTGAAGCCTCCACAAACTGTGAACTAAATTAACCCTTCCTCCCCTAACTGGGTATCGTGTATTTTGCCTCAGCAACAAGAAAAGTAACAAGGACAATCACGGCCCTCAAGAAATGCCCCTCCCTGGTCCCCCAGTCACCCTGGTTGGCCAGGCTTTTCTGAGACCATGAGGCCTCTCCTGTTATTTCCAGGAAACATACAAATTGTGTAGGAATTCTCTGTCCCTAAATAGTTCTTTGAAAACTCTAGAATCTGTAAAACCTAGTATAATCCATGCCAAGAGCCAGAAGAAGCAAGGAGCTTATTTTTTCATTAATAAGTATCTAACTCAGGCCAGTGAGATGGTTCAGTGGTTTAAAGCACCTGCTTAGGAAAGCTTAGGCAACCACAGGGACTGCAGTTCAATCGCTGGCACCACATGCTGCACCAGATCCACCCCCAGGGCAGGCTGAGCTGGCCATTAAAAAAAAAGAATCTAACACAAAGAAATTGTTGCATATCACCCACCCTATGCCATTTCATAATGCCAAACTCAGCCATTAGAAAGAACATGATCAAAACAAGCTACATAACAGAATCTCTTATGCCCTTGAAGACTGTCCACTACAAATAAACTGCTATGGGCAAAAAAAGGTCTTTGCCTGTAGATACATATGTTTTTACCAAGGAATTATTAAAATCTGCTCACTATTTCCAAAAATTAATCTCTGAGAGACTGAATAGGATAGAGGAATGTCTCCCGAGATATTCCAGTGGAAATGAATTCCCAACAAGGAGATAAGTGATCCTCAAGAAGAAGCTTACTGAGTGTGTTAGAGCAGGGGTCAGCCAATGTGGCCCTCTGCTTGGTTTTATAAATAAAGTCTTATGGGTATACTAATTTGTTTACATATGTTGATGGCTGCCTTTGCCCCTCAACCATGAAACTGAGTAGTCATAACAGAGACAGAGTAATCAATAAAGCCTATTTACCATCTGGCTCTTTACAGAATGTTTGTCAAACCCCTGATTAAGGTTAACATCGAGGAAGCAAATGTTACTGGGAGAGACAGGCAAAGACCAGATGGCTTAGGGGCCAGGAAGACAAAGTTATCTAAACAATTCACCAAACTAAAGGCGCATTCCCAAGAGGCTGGGAGGGCAGGCACTGTTTATAAACTGGGGCTCAAAGATTTCTTTTTATTGATTCATTCTAGGGTGCTCATCTGATCTCAGCTTTATTTCTGGTCCCCAGGGCTCTTGGCCCTTTTGCCAGTGTGACAGATGTGCTCAGCTGAGAGGCTCCCAGGGACACCTCTCAATAAGTCCCAGCCAGTGAGGCATCTACAACATATGGGGAATTTTCCAGCTGTGTTAATAAAATTATAGAATCAACACTCACCAATAATTATTTGCTAGGAATAACTTGATGCAAACATGATAGTTTAAGGTATGACACAAGACATAATGAACCACTCCTACCAATTATGTCTCCTAGTACCTTTGTAATTCAAGCAAAATTCCCCAGAAACAGAACCCACTCAAAGGC
>PVKN010022064.1:0-15300 GCA_004027915.1 Capromys pilorides
ACTTCCCCTCCTGCCCCGCTTCCTCTCCTGCCCCACTTTCTTTCCTGCTCCCAGTGCCTCTCCTGCCCCCACTTCCCCTCCTACCCCTCACTTCCACTTCTGCCCCCAATTCCCCTCTTGCCCCCACTTCTTCTGCCCCCCTATTCCTTTCCTATTCCCTACTTCACCTCCTGCCACTACTTCTCTTGCCCCACTGTCTTCCTGATTCACTTCTTATTCTTCACATCTCCTTCTGATCTAATCTTCCTGTCTTACTTGCCTTCCTGGTTCACTTCCCTATCTGCTCCCTGACTTCTGGAGGCCTCACTTCCTCTCCTGTCCCATCACTGGCCTTAGCACTGCAGCCCACCATGTTCTTCTTTTTTTATTTTATTTTATTTATTTATTTGTTTGCTTGTTTCTTTCTTTATTTATTTTGTGGCTGGCTCAGCCTGGCCTGGTGGTGCGGCTGGCGCAGCATGTGGTGCTGGGGATCGAACCACAGTCCCTGCAGTTGCCTGAGCTTTCCTAAGCAGGCGCTTTAGACCACTGAACCATCTCGCCGGCTCCATAAAGATGGCTTATGAATTTTATTTGGAGTTGCTTTTTTGTTTTTTTTTTTGCGGGACCGGGGTTTGAGCTCACAACCTTATACTTGCCAGACAGGCGTTGTGCCACGGAGCTATCTCCCCATCCCTCCACCATGTTCTTCTGTAGGTGAGATGACCCATCTTCATTTCTAGTCCAGTCTTTAGCCCCACTTGGTTGACAGTATCCCTCAGTGACTAACAGGCCCATAGACATCTGTATAGCTATCAATTCACACACTGTCCTTTCCCAGTCATCAATATCTCAGGTGATCCTGGGGTCCCATGTTGTTCTTGCGAGGCTCCACCACACCTAGATTCCAGCAGCCTGTACTTCCAGTGCATCTCTTAACTTTGACAGGAACAGCTTCCCGGGCTTCCTCCTCACTTCAGGCCTTCTGGGGGCTGTTGCACAGCTCTGAGGGGCTATCCAAGGCTCTGTCCAGACCCACCTTCTACAGAGCTCTGAATTTCTCCATGACCTTCTTCCTGATGACTGGTGCTGCTAGTGATGGAGGAAATCACCTTGGACTTAGATACAGGCTGTGAGAGAGGTGCAGTGAACCCCAGCAGCCATCTGTGGGGACAGTCACCTCTGCCAACACTGAGGAGCTTGGGACAATGCTCAGTGTGGCCATGGTCAGTGTTCCAAAGGATTCTGGACATGGGGTGAGGTGGAGAACTCATTCCAGAGAAGGCCTCCCCACCTTACAAGCGGCTCCTCTCAACTCCCATCTGAAGGGAGTTGCTGAGAGGTCCAAGTCCCCAGGGTCCTGCTCCAGGGTCCTGCTCCGTTTGACCTCCTCTTACATGAGCCATCCTACAAGGTCTTCTGAGGTCTCCAAGGAATAACACCACCTTCCACTGGGTATCTAGTCTCTCCACCTCCTCCCCTGTCCTCACAGTTTCTTTTTGGGATTGGGTAGGGGTAGTGCTCAGGGTCATGGGGAGGCCAGGGCATGTAGTCCATGGTGACTGTCCCCACCAGGTTTCAGGCTTGACCTAGTCTGACAGCCCAACCCCCACACTGCCTTCACTCACTGTTAGTGTAGGGAGGGGAACTTCTCACTCCCCTTCTGTGGGCTTGCAGGCGGGGCCCATTGTCTGGGGCTGAGGCCCATTGTGTAGGGAAAGGATCCTCATTGGTAAGCTGCTGGGCATCAATTTGTGATTATCCGCTCTAGGTTTTGATTGGCTGGCTTGTGGTGGGGGTTCTCAGGGCCCTGGAATACAGAAGTTTGTACAGCAACTTTTTCAGAGCGAAGTGACTTGGAGAGGAGAGGAGGTGCACTCATCGGGCCAGGATGACAAGCTGTGGGAGCTTCCTGGGTGCGTACCATCCCCAGCCCCTCACACCCTTCCCTAGGCCTGTTCACGTGTTTCTGCCTGGATGCCCCATCAGTATTCAGTTCTCTTTTTCTGGGCAGCCAGGAAGTGACAGACACATGCTTCCTCCTAACGGCCAAGCAGGGGCCCTGGGAAACAATTGCACCCCTCCTTCAGGATCTCAAGCTTGCAGAAGTGCTGCTGCACAGAGCCCCGGGAAAGTTGCTGGCTTTGTAGAAGGTTGGGAGTGCAGGGAAGTTGGGTCCTCCTGTTAATTTACTTGCACTCAGGTTTTCTGGCAGGCGGGCAGGCAAGATGGGCAGTAGGTGTCAGCAGCCTTGACAAGCCAGGAGTCTGTGAGGAGGTGGTGGAGAGTGTGTGAATTCTTCTTTGTGTGCGTGTCAGTGTCCACCTGGGATTTCTATAGCAGAGGGTCTTGGGCCAGCTACTACTGTTACCACATCCTTATCATCCTCACAGTTGCTGTGTGTAAGTGTGTATATGCACATGTGAGTCTTACAAACGGGATGCCAAATGTTTCTGAGTGTGAGACAGGCACACAGAGTCAGCCCAGAGTGTGGGTAAAGTGGCTCCTGGTTTTGTTTGCTCCATCTGCCGGGGCCTGCCTGGGGCAGCACCCCCAGCCCTCAGCTGTTCTATACAATATTAATGCTGACCATCTCGGCTCTGCACACAACGCCCTAATTGTCGCCGGCAGCATTAAGGCAGGCGCCCATCTGCGGGGAAGCTTTCAGAAGGAAACAAGAAAACCTCACCCCCAGCTGGCCACCGGAGAAGGTGGTGCCAATTACAGATGCAGAAAGTTTAGACCAAAATTACTTGAAAGAGTTTTTATGAAGCAAATGAACTGACACTTGGAATGTCTGTGTGCAGATTTGCACAAGTAATTACACCTTATTTGGAATGATCTTAGCAGTGAAGCAGTCATTAAGCCTGCCCCCCCAAGCCCTCACAAAGCACTTTCCTAGTGAACGAGGCCACAGCCACAAGTCTGATTTTACAGTTTCCCCTTTACTCCAGCCAGTCAGACAGCATTTGTTTTCCTGTGGATCTTCTCAAACTTAAAACTAGAGACACATGCAAATTCCCATATGATTTTTAACAAATGAAAACTTCAAGAACAGTGTGCTCCGTATTTGGTTAAGGAAAAGATGTTATGATTTTAAAAAGTCCCAACCCTGTGTAAGAAAAATTTTTAGATTATACCTGGCTGTTGTCACAAGCAGGGGCTGTTTGGTTGGGAGCCTTGGGCTGGGAATTGACTCTCTCAGCCGGAGTTCAGCGACTGCCGACCTGGGGCGAGCAGAGAGGCTTCTGCGAGCGGAGAACAAAGGCCCAGAGCGGCCGGCAGGGGCGGGGCGGGGCGGGGGACGCTGTCCAAAGTGCTGATCAGACTGCCTCGCGCCTCCACCCGCTCGAGCTTCCTCCTTGGGCTTGAGAGGCAGCATTCCTGAGAAACTTGGCGGCGAACTCCTCCCTTCTCCTTTCCACGATCCCCTCTTTGTTCTCTTGGCATGGTCAATTAAAAATTTTGGACCTTTACTTATCAAAACTCATCTTCTGAAAATGCTTGTATGGCTCTAACCTTCCAGTAGGGCTCCTGGCTCTAGATTCTGCCATCAGGTATTGATTTGAAGTTTCTGAGCACATTCAAAGAGCTCCTGCCCGCAGCCCCAGGTGGAGTTTGGGTCCCCAGTCCTGACCACCACAACGACCCTTCCAGAAGCCTGTGGTCAATGCAAGGGGGATATGAAATGCTGACAGGCAGAGATGTGTGCCAATGCAATTTATATTCCTTGAAAAAATAATGATGCTCCATCAGGTTCTTTGTCACACATATTGGTTTCTGCCTGTTGTGGTCTGTGTTTGTGTTGTTTCTTAAGATTGACTATTACATATCTTAAGTTAATGGTTCTCCCAGAACCTTGTATGTTGCAGGAGAGGAAGGCTGATTCAGCACCAGCCCTTCTTTTGATCTCACCTTCTCTGTGGAACAATGGTACATAGGACTGCCTTGAGCCTGCTGCCTGGTGATAAGAGTTTAATAGAATTTCTGAATGCCAAAGGTTTGGGATGTAAAATATCCAGCACTCACAGCATGTCCAGAGAGATAGACACGGCTTTCAGGATTGCTCTCCTGAATGTGTCCTTTTATGCTAATGAATATGAGTTTGTGAAAGAATAAAAAAATGGTAGGCAGTCGTTGTGGAGGCCTCAGACTGTTCTCCTTTGGCTAATTAATATTTCATCTTCAGTTTGACCACTGTGAGCTTTATTTATTTCATTTCCCCCATCTGCATAATTTTCCTGCATACATTTTTCACTTTATTCAGATTAATGTGTGTGAATCTAACACAGTTGTTTTTGGAATGAAGTGACTTGGTGTGTGTGCGATGTGTAGAACTCAAACTGCATGTTAAAAATAATTGCTTTGTAGAAAGAGGGGTTTTAACTAACATTGGCCAAGATTTTCACAACTTGCTTTCTTTGTAGAAAAGTAAATGCTCTAACTTTGTCTCATTCACACTTTTGCAGCCCAAGCTCTTTAGTACTAATCATGTAGGGTTTTGTGTCCTGCATAATTTATCATAAAAATATATTTTCTGTCTGTTGAAATCTCCATATGAACTTCTGAGTGGTGAGTGCTGTGAGCCTTCCAAGTAGCAGCAATGGGGAATGTTTTTACAGGGTGTGAGTTCAGTTTTCACCCTCGTGTTTTCAACATCTTGATTCTGATTTGTCAGTATAAGAAAGAATTTAGGGTCCAAAGAAGCGCATAGAAAAATGGTAAACAATATTTACAAGTAATAGTTAACTGGTGAAATTCATGTTTTCATCCCTGATGTGCAAAAACCTCACAATAGGCCACATAAGGAAGTAGTAAGCAGGTTGCATATGGGCTGGTGAGCCCTACTGGCACATGTGTTATGGTGGCTTCTCTTGTTATTCATTTCTCTTCTCAGTGTTCACTATATAGCCTATATAGCTCACAGGCTTAGAGAAGACTCAGAGAAAGACAGGGCAGAAAACTTGAGCACTGTGTTTCCCTCTGGTTGGCATGAATTTCTCATTCTTAGGGGTAGAATACTAGTGCCCAAGGATTTCTAAGTTCTCTTCAGGACAGGTTTGTTGTTTAAAAATTTACATAAAAAGGAGAGTTTTAAAACAGAACAAATATCATTTTTTGATCTATTCTTTGTATGTATGACTTTACCTTTTTGATCAGTGGCTTTAGGTACATTTTTATATACTCAAAATATCAGTTCAAATTTCTGGTACTTGAACATGCAGATGAATCCATATGTAATACTCCTGGTTTGTTTGAGTAATAAATTCTGCAGCCTGTTCTTTATGATGGGAGGTCATATTCCTAACCACCAATAAATATTGTAAAGCACTTTCGCTGGAGCCATGCTAACCCAGGGCATCTGTCATTCCGGTCGTTGCTATTAGGAATTATTGGACTGAACCACTGGTCGAGAAAGCAGAGGGGGATGAGCGTGATGATTGCAATGCTCTCTGCCCTTTTGTGTGTTTTGCAATTTAAAAAAGCCCAGTCATACTGCATATTGATTATGGGTCAGTGTGGGCAGACATCAGCACTTGCTGTTGGTGTGACTTGGAACAGTGGACAGGGACTGTACTGGGCTGGGACACCTCTCACCTCCAGTTTGGCAGATCCATCTTTCTGATGCTATACTGTAAATTTATTTCACCTCAGAGAGTAAACAGATATATTGGAGCCCCAAGGGTTCATGGGTAGCGTATTTACAAAGGAGGCTCCTCCGCCAGCCCGTGCCACCGCTGCTAATGAGAGCGGTCATTAAGTAAATGAGACATCGCCTTTAGCTGGCTTAGGAGTTCGCACTCGGAGGGGAGAAGATATTTAATTGAAACCCGCACACAGGCTTCCCCACATGTGACCGCTGTGAGGGAGGCAGCTGCCTTCCCCTCCCCCAGTCCACCCTGCACCCCCCCATGTAAATTTCATGATTGCTTTCCGTGATGTCATTTTGAAAGAGGACAGACAATAGCTGTGAGGAAAGGTAAGTCAATGTTATGTTCTTTTGCTGACAAAGGCAGACACCCAGTGCTTGGCTTTTCCCCTTGGACAGAGATGGGGGAGGGTGAGAGCAGAGTTGATTTCTAAGAAGGAGGCTCTTTCTGCAGGAAAAGCAGGTCAGGGTATGGCTTTTTAAACTGTTCTGAAGGATGAGGCTTTCTTTTCTTTCCAGTCTGCCCAGTCTCTGTGTTCTTCCTCTTTCTCTGCCCCTCCTGCATCTCTGAGATTCTTGTGGACATGTTGTGCATCAGATAGAAAGGATATTATTGGAAGTGGATGCTGTGGATAAAGACAGGAAACTTTATGTGCAATTCTGGAAGAGGAACACAGAATCCCTCTTCTGTTCCTGGGCCATGAGTTTAGCAGCTCTGTTCCTGAGAAGAATGTTGGTCCTTTAAGCAGAAGATCTCTCTGAAGCAGGGACCTGGTGCTCAGATATCTCATGTGGGACCCCCACCCGAGGTAGTGAGCAAGGTGCTTCCAGGAACACTTCGTCTTTGCGTGTCACATACTTCCAAACTTCAGGAGTGATATCCAGGGTGTGTTTGCTTGTGGGATTGGTGTGCAGAATTAAACAGCACCCAGTTCTTAGTGCCTCATGGTGTGGTTGGGGGATTGGGGAGTGTGGTTGTTGTGTCAGTGTAATTGAATTTGCATATTTGAGACCGAGAAGTCAATTTGAGGTTTGAACACCATAATGCTATTTCCAGCCAGATAGCATGTTCTGGGGCTGTGGTCTGGGTTCTGTCTATCAAATCCAGGTTCTTCTTTATCAAATAGGGAAATAAACAAGCACTTGATGGTTTTCTGTGTGGTGTTAGATGCTTATTGCTGGCTCCTCCTCAGTCACCAAGGCTTTTCTTGTCAGCTTCACCTTAGAAGCTATGGATATCATTGGCTGGTAAAGTTGATGTTCTATTTCTGAAACAAAACATCTGAGAGGTAGGTGAGTGGCTCTGTGTAGCTTGGTTCTGGGGCATCAGACTGTGTCACTGTAATGACAATAATGGTGGTGATGATTTTAATTATCCTTTTGGGAGACGGGGGTGAGGAATTTTGCCCCAATAGCTAAAAAACTAGAGGAACCTGAAGATGTCTCTGAGACTAGTGACCCAGTGAACAAAAGGCAGGAGGGTATGGGGAAAACATGAAGGGAGTGAGGGGAGTGGTGAGCTCTTGCTGAAGGGCGTGCTTTGCTCCTAGGAGGTGCCAGGAAGTGGGACTGCTTGGCCTTCACCCTGACTGGGGCTGCCTGAGGCTGGCTTGGACAGGTTTCTCTCAGCCCCAGGCTCCATGTCACCAGGACTCCCTTCCCATTGGTCCTTGACTGTGATTATCACTTCTTTCCATATGGCCCCATTAATTAATGGTAAACAAAAGAGTGGAGAGCAGGGATTGCAATCTTGTGGTGTCTGGCTGAGATGCTGCTGTCAGGGGAGGCAGATCCTGCTTGGACGGGTGGGTGTGCTCCTTGTGCAGAGGAGGCTGGACCAGCGCTCAGAGAGTTTTCCAGTAATAGGAGGCAGCTTCATGAACTCTTCTGTCCCATGGATTAGAGACTGAGGCCCTTACAGGGCTCCATGTCAGAGTGCTAGATCTCACAAGGATGTTTGCTGCCCCAAGTGGTTGAACAGAGCTTCCAAGACTATATAAATCTGGCTGGTTGGCAAGAGCCTGCCCTACCCCTAGATCAGCTGCCTGCCATCAGCCTGGCATACCTCACTGCCCCGCCCCTCAGCTCTGCCAGCTAGACCAGCTCCCTCCAAGAGTTGGAGCTAGTGGTCTTTATATCCTCAATGATCTTCCTTGTGCCTCAGGGACCATGGAGTATAGATGTGAGTCAGGGTGCTCCCCAGGGACAGAAGAGTACTGTCTATAAGGTGCAGCTTGCAGTGTGGCCTATGTGTCTGGAGGAAGTCCCAACTGTTTGGAGCTCATTCTCTGACCCTTTACCCTAGATGCCCCTGGTGCTGAGCTGGGAAAACCCAATCTGAGGAGACTCCTTTGGTCTTGAGACTTCAACGTTGCTATGTGCTGGAGTAGGGCAGCCTCTGCTTGAGGGTCCTGAGTTAGAAGGTGCTGGCATGGGAGTTGCTGGCATGGAGGAGTGTGCTGGACACTCCAGGCAGCTGATTTATGTCATGCCCACCCCAGAGAGAGCTTGGCTTGTCCGTGGCTGTGGAGGGAACTCTCCCTGGTGCCACCCTGGATCTCTGCTTCCTTCTCTCTGGGCTCCTAGTCCTTCACTGATTGGAATCACTAGAGTACTAACGATGACATGAATGATGTTATGTATGAGTAGGTGGAATAGGGGCAAAGGGCCAACTGATCACCTTGTTGGTGTTGCTTGTGCTTGAAATGGTGGGGCCATTTGGCATGCTGCTTTTCTGGCCAGCAGGGGGTGGACTAGGTAGGTGAGCAGTCTGTAAATTGACAAAGTGTCAGAGAGTTCTTGGGCTCCCAACAGCTGCTTACTGGTGCTGTTCAGGCTGGTGGGGACCGAGCCCTTCAGAATATCTACTTTGGCAGAGGTGAACAGGGCTTGGCTTGACCTGTGTTGGATGTGGGGGTGGGTCTGAGAGTGACCAGAATGCCTTGATCAGCACTGGAGCTGGTGTGGATAGGGAGGCAGGAGCTGGTCCAGCTGGCCGAGCTGAGGCAGGCAGTGAGAATTCTCAGCTGAGGCAGTCAGCTGATCTGGGGGCAGGCCAGGCCTTTACCAACCAGCCAGACTTGCACAGTCAGGCATCTTGGAAATGTGCTTGGTATTTGGACCCCAGAAAACCAATCCAGAGCCCATTTTTGTTGGCTTCCTCCTGGTGGCAACCTGGGGAAGGTGTTTCTTTTCCCTCCCATCAGCTTCTCAAGGCTCCTCTTTTTAGGGTCACCACTCTGCTCTCTTCTTGTAGACTCACTCATGAATAAACCACAAGTTAGTTCTCTATAGATGTAGTTTCAATGGGAATTTTGTAGTATGAGCTTACAGGAAAATGGCCTTAGGGAAACAGTATCATTAGAAGGTTAGTCAGATCAAAAGTGCAATGTTTCCCAGAAGGGGAAAGAATAGCAGCTGCTGCGCTGTCCCTGAGAGTTTTCTGCTCTGAGAAGAACCCAAGGCCCACAGGAATCCACTGTCCAGCCTGAGAATGTGCTGGCTGCAGGCGAAAGGCACCTTCACAGCCTCTTGACGTTCTCAGCATATTTTCTGTTGTCCTAGATGCTGCATTTCTCCAAAGGTCACTTTAGGAATTCAAAACAAGTGAGCAGGGGACATTTTCATCTGAATTAAAATCTTTTTGATCTCAGGCTTCCACTGAGCCTGCTTCATAAAGAATAGATTAATAAGTATTTGTGAGCAGAAAGTACAATTTGAAGGTACTTTCCTTTTCATCTTCAGCATTACTGGAGCTCACCAGATACAAGTTTGAGTCCTGTTCCCCTCTGTTAATGCTGTTAGGACCATATGTGCTTTTCTTGTGAAAAGTTTACCTGTCACTTCATTGTTTTCTAATTGTTAAATTTGTCCTTTTAAAATGCAATGTTATTTTAACCTGAATGAAATAACTCAGAGGACATTTAATCTGCCTTGAATGTATCTGCCTTGCTGTGATTAGTCCTGCCCTTGGGAAGGGGGAAATTGTCAGACACAGTTGTGATTATCTGGATGTGTGACTGTCACTTATCCTGCAGTGTTTCAGGCCTCTGCCCAGCACCTGCCTTTGGAAGCATGGGTTTGTGCTCAGGCTGCTGTTGGGTTGCTTGTTGTAGTTTGGACATGAAGATGGCACCTTGAGCTTATAGGGAATTGTAGCTGGTAGCATGGCTTGTGCCAGGAGGGCTGGTGTGCATGGTGAGACGCCTGCCCTGTGTCTATATTGCAGGGTGGGGCCAGGCAAGGTGGGAGATGCACATATGACCCAGACATAGGAGTAGGGAGGAGCCTCACACTTGTGCACCTCTTGGTCATGTCTAGTGTTGTGTTCAGTATTGGTCTGAGGTCTCAGGCAGGCCCATGTATTAGGGAGCATAAGGTGGGGTTGGGACAGTACCTGCTCCTCTCACCTGAGCCTGAAGCCCAGGACTCACAACATAGCTCAGGTACACCAGTCTAACCTTTCCCTTTCTATGTTTTCTCTGTGGGGGCAAGAGCTTTCATGCTTTGCGACATTCTTAAGGGCAACTTTAGAAGCTCCTGGAGGGTCTCTGGTGCTTTCATACTTTAGGCTGGCAGTGTTTCAGGTTGCTTTGGGTGACCTCATGGAGAAGAATGTATAGCTCTGAGGTTCCCCAGGGTGTATTCCCCAGGGTATATGTGCATCCTGATGACTTCACTTGACTTCTCAAAACATTCGTGTCTTCACCTATATGACTGTTGAATTCTGAAAGTAAATGGACCTCTGCAGTTGTCCTCTATGGGTACCCCAGGTAGTTCTCAACTGAAGTGCAGCACTGTCCATGATGACAGTGCCTTGGGATAAGGAAGGCATCCATCATCCTAGGGACCCTATCCTGGGTGGCTCAGAATGGCCTGCTCAGTACTCAAATTGTTAACTGAATAATTGGTTGGTTTATTGTCATAGTTACTTTTTACTCATTGCTGGGACAAATACCAGACACTCAGAATGAAGGAAGGAAAGGTTTATTTAGCTCACAGTTTGTGAAGGTTTCAGTTCATACTCCACTGGCTCCAAGGCAGCAGAAAACAATGAAGAACAGAGGAGGAGCAACAGCTGTGGCATCCATCAAGCCTCTCTTTTCCAAATTCTGTGCCTGCACAGAGTTCCTCCAAAGTGGCATGGTTTCAAAGAGAGACGAGGACTTCTCCAAGAAAGCAGGGCAGGGCTGGGCCAGGCAGGAAGTAGCCAGGGCAGGGCCGGGCTGGGCTGATCTCACTAAGTCTTCCTCAGCTCTTTTTATACACTTTTTATGTTGAGTCACTCTGGGGTGGCTCAGCTGGCCCTAGAGTGGAGCCAATCACATCCCAGGTCAGTCCCTCCACATCCTGCAGGATGGGGCTCCCACAACCTGGAACCAGCGGAGCCCACTGGAGCCCATCCAGCCAAGCTTCCTCAAGCTGACAGCAATGTATCAACTACCACATGTACCATCACCTTTGCACATGGAATCAAGCAATTTCTTATACGTTCTATACTGATCAAACTTTTATTTAGGAATAAGCAGAGACTTAAGAAATCTGCAAGGTTCACAGTATTCAATAATATTTCCAGTGAATGGGGCCATTAACCACAAAATGGGACAAAGTAGGGCTTAGGTTGTGAGGGGCAAAGAGGCATATTAGACTTAGTTTCCAAACATTATGCCCCATGGGAGTATTCATAGGCTCCATGAGCTGTGGGCAGGGTTTGGGGACTCTATAAGGTGATTTCTCTCAAGGCTGCACTCGGCCTCACCCAGAAGTTCTGACTATGGGTATTAGACTTGGAGGCCCCTATACCCTGCAGCCCAACCCTCACAGCCTAGAGACATTCTTAATCTGTCTGTCCTGTCCTTACTCTCCATACCAAACTAGGCTTTCCCCAAGATCTTTGGACATGACCTCACTTCCTGTCGCCTCCTGCCACTGGATTTTTGTTTTATTTCAACAGTCAGTACAGATGCCACAACAGGTTCCTGGGTCACTGACCTGTTTCTCTCATGCTCTGACTCTGCTGTCATGTTACAGACATGTGTGAGTTTCCTGCTTGCCTCCAGAAGAGCCTGACTACCACCTGCTTGAGGGAAGGAACCTTCTATTAGAGGCCTTCTGGGCACAGGAGCCTCAGTGTGTGGCTTTGAGATAGGACGACCTTGGATAGGAAGCTCGGGTTCCATTTTCAGATGAGGAGTTTCAAATTTAGGATTTCCCACCATCTATCTGCTGCTTCCTGAGGCAGGCATGTAGTCACTAGAGACAATATCCACCCACACAAAACACAGACTACAAATCCATGGTACCTTTTGTTGTTACTTAAATTTTTTTGAAGAGGGAAGATAATCTAGATTTTTGTGATACTTCATTTTTAAAATTTCTATGAGATCACACCTACCCCTAGGTTTTGTGGGTCACAGCCTAGCCACAGTCATCACTCAAGATCTCATTGCTGCATCTAACAAGTTATCAGTAGAGTTTTCTCTCACCACAGCAAAGAGACATTTTTCCAATTTTTAAGAAACTGAAAGAGCTATCATATTGCTTATCCAGTGCTAAGTCAGGATTCTACTTCTTAAGTACATTTGTCCAAAGGGAAAGCAGAAAGCGGATTTGTTATTCTAATTACATCTAATAAGGTTTTATAGGAAGCTGCAGCAGAGCATGAACCAGTTGTTTCGAAATGCTGCTGGATGTGGGTCTGGGTTTTCACGCTTGATCAGTAACCTGTTCCAATATTCAGAGGAACCAGAATAGAGTTAGAGTCTGAATTCCCATTACAGAACTCTCTGATGGCTTTCTGAATTCATGTCAATGTAGAATATAAGGTCTTAGGGTCTGGTAGGACTCTCCCTGCCCTGCCCTGGCCTGGCCAAGTTGTCCCTGGTATCTGAGTGTTTGCATTTCCCCAAATCTATCATAAGTTCCCCGTGTTCTGAGCACTGTGTATTGTGGCTGGGAAATAAGCATTTCCTGAGCCCAAGCCCAGGGTTTCTAGGCCTGCAGAGCAGCAGCAGGCTGTTGCTGATGGAACTTTCATTCTGGGGCCACCCTGGGTCTGAGGGTTTAAGCTCCAGCCAAAACTGTCTAAGAGCAGCTACCTGGGACTTGCTTTTCCTTACCCAAACAGAAATTTAGGCAGGGTTTTAGGATCAACAGACTAGAGATGAGAGAAGGAAATGGAGTTGTTTCCAAGCCATCACTACCAGTGAGTGCTCTGAGGCCCCAGGATCTTCCTTCCTTACTGTGGGGCTCTTGGATCTTTTCCTTTCTGAGCTGGAGATGAGGTTGGGGGATAGATTCCACAGGGACTTTGAGATGGCTCTTTCTGGTTGGATTCTCAAGATCTTAAGTATACTTTTAAGAAAAAAGGAGTTGTCTATATCCCTTCTCTCTAGACTGGGAACTAGAAAGTTTCTAGTAGAGCAGAGTTCCTGAGGTACCAATGTGTCTTCTGAGGAGTTCCTGGCCTTGCCTTCTTAGTCCAGGGCCAAATCTGCCTCTTCTGTACTACATGGGGGAACTGAGTGAGAACACTGTCTATTTCACTACCCTAGAGGTCACATAGATGAGTCCAGGTGTGGCTGATTTGAAAATAATTTTGATTTGGTCTGTGATTGTGGCCCAGTGAGGCAGGCCAGCTGGTCAGTCTGGCCAACAACCCGCTCACTTGCTTTTCTAGCACAGGTTCAGGGCTGTCTTGGCGGGTAGCAGCAGGTGGGTGCAGCTGACAATGTGGGCCGTGTCCATGGGCTTGTCCTGATACAGGGGGCTGGGTTAGGGCAGGCAGGGACCACCTCCCAGTGCCTCTGCCTACTTGGTTGTGCCTGTTTTTCTCCCTTTCATCTCCTTGAATACCTTTGTTGCCACCCTGTGTAGGCTCTTGGGAGTCCACACTTCTAGAGTCAGCCCCTCCAGTTCTTTGCTGTGCGGTGGGACGTGCATGCTGCTCCTTAGGGCACCAAAAGTGTGCTGGGGTCATGTCCACCATCAAGGTGGAGGGTGCGGCTAGGATCTTCAGAAGGGAAATTCTGTTTGCATCTGCTTGAACGGTCCTGTATTTGCTTGGTCTGCCTGGAAATCAGGTGTCTTTCGTGGATGGGGATGAGGCCTGGCCACACGCCTGCTCTACTTGCTCAGCTGACCTTGGGGCAGATGCAGTATGACACTGTCTGTCACTCTTGCAATACTGCCACCCTGGGGCTGGACACCCTCCTCCCCTGCTGGCAGCCTCAGATGACAGGTTGCCTGGAAAGCCAGTCCTATGATTTGGTTTGGAAAGTCATTATTACTGCCTAGCAGTTTAGCTGTTGTTTTTGCAGCACTGGGAAGGTTAAAAGAAATAATGATAATAATATAAGAAAGACTCAGCCACACTGCCTGCAATGTGCTATTTGCATTTTTAAGGAAACGCTTCTTTGAGACAGCCTGGGTGAAAGGTCACTATTTGCATATAAATGGAAATACATCTGTATTATTATATCTGTATTATTACATCTGTATTATTTTCTCAGCAGTAGCTGCTGTTGGAAAGATTAAGGGACATGGCTTGCATTTGGCTTTTATTGAATAGAGAAAGTATCAATGAGGCTGATTTAGAAGCAAAATAATGAGAGAAATGTGCAGAGCTATGAAATTACAGATTCCCCTGCCCCCACCTCTCTCTTCTCTCATTTTCACCTAACCTCAGCAAAAACAGGTCTGTCTGCACCACTCAGCAAGTGTACATTCTACTTCTAC
Organism: Capromys pilorides; assembly: GCA_004027915.1. Lineage (NCBI taxonomy): Eukaryota > Metazoa > Chordata > Mammalia > Rodentia > Capromyidae > Capromys > Capromys pilorides. The sequence continues at coordinate 14,366 of PVKN010022064.1, forward strand.
CTGTATTGCAGTTTTTTAAAAAAGGAAAGAAAAAACAGAACTTGTTCTCATTTTCTTCATGGCCTTGTTTGTGATTCTAGTCAAAAGTGGTTTCAATAGGGAGTGCTGCCAGAAATTTAGGGACAGAAACCCGTTCTGTAACTATGTACATTCAGGAGGGAAATCAGGCTCTTGCTGGAGGAAAGGGCTACAGTTCTGGAACTGCGGTGGGGGACACTACCCAGATCTCCTTGGGGAAAGGCTGGGAAGTTGAAGACTAGAGCCATCTACAGTTCTCCAGGAGAAGCCTGCTTCTTCCACACTGGAAGAGTTTCATGGAGATTTTCAGGGTGTCCGATCATCCCAGGGACTAATGCCTGGCCTTTCCCTTGCAGCAAAGCCTGTCATCCCAGGGAGAAATTCCAAGGACTGGGGCCTGCATGATGGAAATAAGGTCAGGAAGAATTGTTTTAGGTCAGGCACATGGGATAGCCTGCCCAGGAGAAGGCTTCTTCCTTGCTTAATCTGTCTTTATAGAGGTCTTACTTAAATAACTTCTCTTATCCTGTTTTGTTTTGTTTTTCTGTCTTTTTGAGACAAGGTTTCACTAAGTTGATCAGGCTGGCCTTGAATTCACTGCGTAGCACAGGTTGGCTTCAAACTGACAGTGATCCTCTGGCCTTAGCCTCCTGAATGCTAGGATTACAGGTGTATGCCACCATGCCTGGCTTCCCATCTTTATTTATTTTTATTTTTATTTTTTTAAATTTTATTTTATTTCTTTGTTTGCTTGTTGTGTTTGTTTGTTTCTTTATTTATTTATTTTGTGGCTGGCTCAGCCTGCCCTGGTGGTGGGGCTGGCGCAGCATGTGGTGCCGGAGATCGAACCGCAGTCCCTGCAGTTGCCTGAGCTTTCCTAAGCAGGCGCTTTAGACCACTGAACCATCTCGCCGGCC
>PVKN010022065.1:0-15295 GCA_004027915.1 Capromys pilorides
AGTGGGTTCCCCATCCTTGCATAAGCAGGTTTTCTGGCTTCTTTTGAAAGAATCCAGGAAGATGAGAGAATATGTTGAAGCTGGGGTGGTGTGGCTGCTCAGCCAGAAGGGTCATGTCTGTGTGTATCTGAAAATGTATAAAGTCAGAAGCCTTATTTGGTTATTGATGCTTCTGTCCAGCTTCAGACTTTACTGAAGGCTGATGTCGGTTTTGCTGTGTAGCTTCACCCAGAGCAAACTGCTTCACCTCTCTCAGCCTCCACCTCCTCATATGAGAAATGGGGTTATGAATAATCCTCCCCCTCTAGGACGGCAGGAAGGTTTAACTGAGATTGAGTACATGGAGCTCCTGGTACTGCCTGGCCCACAGGGACTGCTCAAGGTGAGGCACAAAGAGATCCTGCACCAGGTGTATTCTGGGAAATTCAGCAGCCTCCTGTTCCCATAGCAGCTGCTTGGCTAAGGAAGCAGTAAGGCTTCCTGTCCTACAGACAGTGGAGCTCTGCATCAGCGCACAGGTTCATCAGGCCTTGCCATAAAGTCCTCAGTGCCCCAGGTCTTGCCACCCTGCTCAAGGATTTGGGGTTCACAGCCACTGGACTTCCTCTCTCTGAGCCTCAGTTTTCCCATCCAAGAAAGAGGAACATGACCTTACTGAGTAGTTGAGAGCAACTGATGCAATGCAGACTGTCACATGGTCAAGCGGGGGCTGCTTCCCAGGGTCCCCTGGGTTTCTCTTCTTCCCAATCAAATGGATCTGTGAATTCCCACCTGGCCAACCCATGACCCGGAAGGACACTCAGAAATGCCAAGTGGGTTACAAGGTGGCTCCTAAGGAATAATGTCTCCTTTCCAAAGAAATACATAGATGTATCTATAGAAAGCAAGTTGCAAATGTTTATATACTTAATACTGACATCTTTGGTAAATTCTTTAAAATTTTTGTTTAAAATTTTTATTTATTTATTTGATACAGTGCCTCACTATGCAGCTTGGACTCATAGTGATCCTCCTGTTTCAGCCTGCCCAGTGCTGGGATTACAGGGGCATGCCATCTCACCCAGTTTCAGGACCCACATGGTATGCCCAGGTTCTGGGGCTGCTATAGCATGTAGTACAGGGGATTGAACTTGAGTCCTTGTGCTTGCCAGGCAGGCACTTAAACCACTGAGCTATCTCCCTAGCCCTAAAGAAATTTTTTGAAACAGATAAAGAATATATAAAATAAGTGAGGCATGGTAGCACACACCTATAATTCCAGCTACTCAGGAGACCCAGACAGGAGGATCACAGGCTTGAGGTCAGCCTGGGAAATTCAGCAAGATGCTGTCATAAAATAAAAAAATAAAAATCTCCATATTGCAAGTAATAATAGTAATGATACTAATATTGCACAAGGGCATGGGATGTTGGCTGTGCCAAGCCATATTAGTGGCAGCCACCAAGGTCTGAGTGGATGACCCTGAGCCCATGCCTACCTCCTCCTCCTTCTGATTCTGCAAACAGCTCCAATTCCCAGCACCTGGCACACAGGAGGCTCTGAAGAAACAAACATTAGCAGGAGGAACGTGTGATCTCCAGGCTCACCAGGGGCCACCCAGTCTTGGCTATGGCCTCTAGCCCAGTGTCACTAGCACCCAGGATGAGGAGCCCAGCTTGGGGAGGAAGTCCAGGCTGCTGTTGGAAGCACAGCAACAATTTCTAAGAAACCAGCTGAGGGGCAGGAAGGCGGAGGCAAAGGTTCCTGGGCAGCTTTTGCTTTCAGTTTCCTAGGTTGGGAGCGAGCCAGTGTCAGGCTTCTTGGTAGTGGGACATTAGGCATGGCTTCACAGGGTTGAAGGTGTGGGACACAGGCCAGCTGAGAACCCTGAGGAGTCCCCATGGCCCCAGCCACATAGTGATGGGGGCCACAAGTCCTAGGCAGCATGGACATCCCTGGTTCAGCCATCAACACGGCCCTCAGTCCTTTGCCCTTCATTTTAGCCATGCCTTGGGCTATCCCTTCCTCCACTCGCTCACTGATTCCTTCACCTGCCCATCTGCGCATCCTCTCTTTCACCCTTAGGTTACCTTCTCTTGCCCCCTCATCTTGTCTTCCTCACCTTTCCTTTCCCTCCCTGCTCTCTTCTCTCTCAGTCCCCACATCTTTCATGCCCTTTCTTATCCATTGCTTTCTCCTCTGCTCCTCCCTCTTTCTCCTGCCCTCCTATTCCTTTCCTTTTCTTCGTATTTTAGGGAAGGGTCAATAGGGTGTTCAGCATCTCACTACTAGATTAGACTTGTGATCCACATGTTTACAGCCTCCCAAGAGCTGGGATTACAGGCATGCACCACCACACCCAGTCTCAATTGCTGTCTTAATGTGCCCCCAGGATGGGGCCTAGCATGGCAGCACCAGGGATCAAACCCCGCCCCAGGCCCTGTGCCTGCTTGCAGGCTCTTTAACCCACTGAGCTATTTGTCCAGCCCTCCTCCCTGTCTATTTCTCTTCCTCTTCCCTTTCCCACCCTCCCTTCACACCTCCATCCAGAAGCCCTCAAATTTCATCACTTAAGACAAGGTCTTTTAGCATATTTTTACCAAACCCCTCTTCAATTTTTAAGGAAGCTAAATCACTCCTTTAGCATTACCATTGGCCATAGTAGCCATAACATCATTGGTTCTGAGCGAATGCCTCCTGACAGGTGTAAAAAGAAACATGTAACGGTTTAGCTAATGGCTGTGAGCCTTCACCTAATGCATAAGTGCGGCATGTGGCACGCCTTGGCCTTGGGGAGGGTGTGTCTTCACCCACTTGCCCTGGCGCACTCTCTATTGTTCCTCCACATGGCTTTTCATCTTTCCTCAGTATGGAATTTTTATCCTATCTCTAGAGACTTTCTTGGTAACTGGCTTAGTTTTAAGCACTTTACAAATAGTACTACACTTATTTCCCTTAACATTCCATTCTACTGCAGATGTCAGGCTGATCAGAAGTTGCCCTAGCCTCCAGATGCTTACAGTCTAGAAGACAGAACAAACCTTGGCAATTTCATATGAACTTTGCCAGTAGTATGAACACAGGCAGCAGGGCCCAGCAGTCAGGACTTTCTAGGAAAGGTAATGGCTGAGATGAGTTTTGAAGGTTGAAGAGGAGTTTGCTAAGGGAAGAGAATGAAAGGGAAATATCAAAAGCTTTTCTCCTAGGGAGATCCAGAGAATCATTAGAAGTTGGGGGTGCTGAAAGCAACAGGGACCGTGACAGGAACGACATGAAGGGCTGTAAGTCTCTTGGGTAAATGGTCTTTTTTAGGATCTACAGCTTAGCATAGCTGGAATGCTCTGGAGTTACCCTGCTGGGTAGAAATGCTATCCTTAGCCTGTCCTAGCCTCAGCCTCCTTGGCTGGGAGCAGTCGTGATGCCCCCCTGTGCAGTATGGGGTCACCCTCATCTGTAGTGGCCACCGAGGGCCTGTGTGGCCACAGGGAATAAGGCAGCAAAGTCTGCAGCCAGGTGATCATTCTAGAACACCCCTGACACCTGCAAAATGTCCTCAGGTTCCCTATCTCAGAAATAGCAAAGGGGTGCTCTCCTGGCTCCCAGCCCTTGGCTAGCCCCTCCCATCTGGACCTGAGGCAGAGCCAGTTTTGTTTTGACCCACTTTCTGGGAACTGTGGCCCTTCCTGTCACCAGGCTTGGTGGAGAGGACTTGGCAAAGGCGAGGCAAATGTCGTGGAGGTACCAGAACTGGTTTCACTTTTAGTGCCTGAGCTGGGGATGGGGGCACAGGGCAAAGTTGCGCTGGGCACATTGCCTTTGCTGAGCATTTACTCTTTGCTTAGCAGTTTATAGCCATTTCCTTTCATCCTCTGCCCTGTGAGCACTTGGTATAGCTCACAAGTGGGGAAATGGAGGCTCAGAGATAGGGAAAGGATGCCATGCAGGGCTGTCTTTCTCCAGCATGAGATGGGCTCCCTGGAGGGTCTTGGTTATGGTTCTAGGTGGAGGGAGAGGACTTTTTTTTTTATAAGCATCAAGGCCCTCTCACCACTGAGAAGCCTTGATTTCCCATTTTCATCACTGGAGGTCTGCCTCATATCAGTACCACAGTGTCTTCTCTGACATTTGCTAATGTCTGCCTCTCCTCTCCCTGCTCCTCTTCTCTCCCCCCGTCTTTTCTTCTCTTCTCTTCTCTCCTTTCCCCTCTTCTCTTACCCTCCCCTCCCTCTTCACCAAACATGCACAACTCAAAGCACAAGAACTTCCAAGACCCAACCAGAACTCAATGTCGCTGCCTGGCTTCTGTGGCATCAGGGCTACCACAGTGTGGCAAGTGACTCCAGCATGCCACATGTGGTCACGATACCTTCCCACTGGCGTACTATTGGCTTAAAGCAACCAAGCAACTTGATTAGAAGGAAAACACTAATTGAATAACAGAAAGCCTGCAACTTGGAGAGACCTGATAAGAAATCATAAAAGTGTAGTTCCAGTGATGTTTAACAGCTTAGACTTAGCATGAAGAAATATCTAAAAATGAGGCTGCTAATGTCAGGGCACCACCCCCACCCCCACCCCCAATTCTACTACTTATCTACAGGGTGACACGAGACTTACTAATTCTGCAAATGAGGATACTAATAATTATGTTTCATACTGTTCTTGAGAGAGGATTAAGTGGGATACTATGCATGAATGGTTTAGGATAATGCCTAGCATGAGGCAAGCCTCTGACATGACAGGGTTGGTAGACACCGCTACTGTTGGGTTTTGTTTGTTTGTTTGTATTATGGCTGGCTCAGCCTGCCCTGGGGTTGGGGCTGGCATAGTATGTGGTGCTGGGGATTGAACCGTGGTCCCTGTGGTTGCCTGAGCTTTCCTAAGCAGGCGCTATAGACTGCTGAGCCATCTTGCCAGCCTGACACTGCTATTGTTTTCTTTATCTTTTTTTTTTTTCTTTTGCAGGACTAGGGTTTTGAACTCACGACCTTGCACTTGCCAGGCCATGGAGCTATCTCCCCAGCTCCAACACCGCTACTGTTGACAAGAGGCAAGTTCAGCATTTGACTACGTCTGCCTGACTCCATGGCTGTGTTGATTTGAACAGATCTGGGCATTCATCATGTTGCAAGATAATAATCATTACAGTTCCTAAATTTGGGTGGGGATTCTTTTTTTTGCACCGTCCAATCCCTATGACCTTGCTGCAGCAGGGCAGAATGAGTACTAATTGGGTCTAATTCTGTTCCGTAAATGCCACCATTCTTGTCACCCAGCTGACTGAGCCAGCACTGTAAGCCGGGTGCTCCTTCTGTTCTTCTGCACTAGAGTAAAAAGCCAGTAGGAAGGGTCCTCTGAGGCTGACTTTCACAGGCTTTGTCCCCTCCTCTCCTTATTATGCCTCTGTGGGCCTCTCCTGGTGCACACAGGTTGGGGAGGGAGTGCGTATTTCATGGTACAGGTTCCTGCGGGTTCCCAGACAGAGCGAGGCTGTAAATGTCCCTGCACTTGCTTAGGATCAGCTCTCCAGCTCACACTTCCCATCTTGGTTCTTCCTATTTGTAGTCATCGCTGCCCTAAGGCCCCTGCAGGGTTCTTTCTGGCTAAGCATCCCTGGTCACTCTGCCATGCTGGGCTTTAATGCAGCCTTGCAGGTAAGTTGTAAGTTCACTGCCTGTGGGGACAGCAAGCCAAAGGAGAGGCACTGAGCCCCAACAGTGTGTGGCTCTGAATGTCCTCCAGGGCAGCCCAGGAAACTAAGGGAACAAAGCACACACCTGTGAGCCCTTAGCACACTTGAATGTAGTAAGGTCAAGGGTGTGGGCATCCAAGGCTCCTGCACTCTAAGCCTGGCACTGCCCCTCACACTGCAACAGGGATGTTCCTTCACCTTTCCAAGCTTCAGTTCTCTCACCATCCAACCTAGGCCAACTACCAGCACCCATTAGATGCTCAATAAATGGCACATTTTCTGGGTGCAGAGGTGCACACCCGTAATACCAGCAATCCAGAGGCTGAGGTAGGAGGACTGAAAGCCCAGGAGAAATTGAGCCCAGCCTTGGCAACTTAGCAAGATCCTGTCAAGCAAGCAAGCAAGCAAGAAAGAAAGAAAGAAAGAAGAGAAAGAAGAGAGAGAGAGAAAGAGAGAGAGAGAGAGAGAGAGAGAGAGAGAGAGAGAGAGAGACAGAGAGCATTCTTTTAAAAGAGCAGCACATCAAGATCTAAAGGCTGAGTTGGGACAGAGAAGCATCAGTGTGATCTTTGAGCTGGGGACCCCAGCACCACAGGGTTGTCAGGACGTAACTGGGACATGCCCTCTCTGGGTCCTGAGATCTCCAGAAAGGTCTGAGCGCCCTGCAGGCAGGATACTGTGGGCAGCAGGTGGTGGACAGCCTGGAGATTACTTGGATGTTGGGAGGGCTGAGTGCTACCTAACTGAGCCAGGCAGTGCTGAGGGGCAACAAATGGAGCCAACTCTGGCTCAGTGGGCTCAGGAGCTTCCAGGGGAGGGGCTATGTGGTGACGTCATTAGTATGTGGTAGCCAAGAATAGCGATACCCATGGCCATCACTCTGCCATCAAATGCAACCATGTTGCACCTGGCCCAGAACAGCACATGGCAAGGCCTGGAGACAGGACAGAGGTGGTGAGTACCACGGCTACCTAAAGACCTCGGCCTTCCTGGCTGGACTTCTGAGCCATGACTGGACTTCTGGACCCCTGAGCAGTGCGGCACCGGACCCCACCCTGGGTGAAGGAGGTTGTTTTGGGGCAACCCATTCACTGTGAAGGACATGTTTCCCATCATGGCTGAGGATCAGGTCCCAGGGCAAGCCTGGGAGGAGCAGTTTAAGTACCTGTCTTCGGCACCACCGCCCCTATGCGATTGCTTTAGTAAGAACAGGACCTTGAGGCTCCTAGAGTCACCTGAGCCCACTTTTGGCAGGGTTTCAGGTGATGTTAGTGGGGGGCTGGTGTGTGGCCAGCCAAACAAAGAGGATGCAAGCAGGAATCCACATGGCACGCCATACTAGCTATGTGCCCCATTGGCCTCCCTTCAGGTGCCCTGTGTCCTTCCCCAGAGTTGAGGATGGATCTGCCCTGACCAGGTGAGTGAGGCTCTTAGAAATGCCTCTCTGGAGTCTGGAAACAGACCCTGTAGCTCCCATGTTGGAGCTGGGGGCTCACACTTAGGCTCCTGGCTGAAGCCTGCCAGCACTAGGCACTCTCCGCCTGGGCTGCCCATGACCCCAGCATTCCACAAGGCAGGTTCTGATAGGCTAGAGCAGAGCGATGTGCTGAGGAGCAATCCTCCCCCACAGATAGACACAGGAGCAGGAAGCCCACCCTGAAGCCAAAGGATCTGGTCATAAGCTAGGTGGGGTCCTACCAGGGCCCTAGCACACTTCAGATCCACTCATGACCAAGGCTGACAGGCGCCCTGGCCTCCACCCAGCATCTGCTGCCCCTCTGCCCTCATTTCATGGAACCCTGTCCCATGCAAGGCCGTGGCACTTGCAGTCCCCTCTGCCTCTTGATCTACTCCCATTTTTGCTGGCTGGCTCTGTTATCATTCCAGCCACAATTTTCAGTGTCTTCCCAGAGGAGCCTTCCTGACCTTTCTCTACAACAGCTCCACCCATGTCCAACCACCCTCTTCATCTGAGCACTCTCCTTGGAATGCTCTTGTTCCTTTCTTTCCAGGTCCTACATGTGACTCCACGAGGACACAGACCAGATCCTCTGGTTTATTAATTCCTGTATCCTCTGAGCTTAGGAAAATGCCCTGAACATGTTTGTTATGGGAACCTCCACCCTCACCTGTGGAACACTCATCACACAGACAGAGTGCCTGCTCTGTGCCAGGTTTTGTGCTGAGCATTTTATGTCTAGTACCTCACAGAATAGGCTTGAAGCACTACTTGCTGGGATAGAAGCAGGGGAAATGAAACAAGTCAAGGCAGCCCAAGAATATGCGTTTTCCCAGGATGCCTCTCTCTGGTCTCTCCAATTCTTTTAGCAACCCATCTGTTAGAGTAGGTAGACCTGGTCCAAGTTGGGCCATTACTTCAGAGGTATATGACACCTAGTAGGTTCCACTTGTTCCTCAGTGAAATGGGATCAGGGTCACCAGTTTCAGGATGAGGTGGGCCAGTGTGGCTCCTTACAGCAGCCTCCTCATTCCGGTAGCCTCTCCTTCCTCCTCCCCAACCCTGTTCAGTCCCTCAGACACCCCAACTCCCCTCTCACTTTTCATTTTCTTTCATTGACGTAAGTGCTGCTGAATCATGAAGTTGAGGTTTGAGAGCAAGATAGACACTCCGCACCACCTGGAAGCCACACGCGGGGTGTGCGACACACACACACACACACACACACACACACACACCCTTTCTCCCTTGCAGCCTTGTCATTCAGAGCCTGGAGCACAGCTCCTAGGGGCTTTTCGGTCACTTTACATATGCTAGCGTGGAGTCTTAAAAATGACTCATAAAGGCAAGAAGGGGCCAGCTCTGGAGAGTACGACCAGAGTGATCTTTTTCCTTAGCAGTTCTGCTTCAGGCCTTGTGAAGGGACTGAGTTTGTAAATCTAAGTACTTGTGTGATGAAAATTGGAGTTTTGAACTTTTTCACAGTGGGGAAATCCCTTAGGAGACTGTAAACCACCTGCCAGTCCCTCCCTGTTTAGCTGAGGACGGTTTCCTCCTCTCTAAAGTGGGGATGTGACTAGTAGTGAAATCAGGCTGAGGTGAAGGTCAAATGTTTTAAATAGGGAACAAGGAGGCTCGGAACAGTAGGTGCTACATTTAAACAGCAGCTGCTGGTATTATTATTACTGCTACCGTTAGGGGTACCCTGATTCTAGGCAGCACAGCTTGGGTGTGAAAAAAAACCCGGCTGGGAGCCTTCCTTTGCTGATCTGTGCTGGGTCCCCATCTGTAAATAGGGGAGGAACATCCAGCTCGCAGCCACAGGCTGCTGGTGAGATTAAACAGGATAGGGGCCAGCACTCATAGAATTTTTATACTGAACGCTGGCTTCTTAGAATTCTCCCTCTCTCCAGGCACTGCCCAGAGTAGGGGAGGACAAGGACAGGACATCACTAGCAGAGAAGGAAAGGGCAATGCAAAAGGAAACCATCACAGTCCTTTGGATATGGAGATAAAACACCACCTCCTTCCCTCCCACTCCACCTATGGCCATGCTCCGAGACCCTGCATTTCTTCCAGCCATGCTCATGAAGGCTAAGGCTCTTTTAACCCCAAAACCAGCACGGGCTGCTCCTGTTTTATGCTGTACATTCAAAGTCTGAAAGGTATTATTAGACATCAGGATAACCCATTAGAAACATGTCCCGGGCTGCAGCACGCCATCCGCACTTCTAAAGATGAGATGTGCTGTGCCCCTGAGGCAGTCAAAGCCAAAGTAAAGCTGGCAGCAACTCAGCTCCCTGAGAGCAGCCAGAGTTCCCACAACACCATCAGGCCCACAGCAGACACAGCTCCCATGAACCCTGTGTTCTGGGTACTCTCTGCCAGTATGGGTCAGGCTCATGCACATCCTGGAGCACCCTCCCTCCCTGCTGCACAGAAAGCTGCCCATTTTAGAGGCAGAAGCGGAGGCCCAGGGAAGCAATGGGAATTGCCCAAAGCCACTGGCGGGGCTCTCCTGCCACCACAGACCACAAAGCCTCTTTTTGGGTCCAACTTGTGTGCACACCAAAAAGTACACAAGGCAGAACAGGGTGGGAAGGCAGCCCCACATCCTCATCATCCCACTGAGGCAGGCCTCCCCTGATGGCTGCCTCTAGGACCAGGCCACCACCACTCCTTCCAAAACTCATCGAGCCCTTCCCCACCCCCGCCCTCTTCCTGGAAGAAGTTGTGGTCATAGAAGCAAAAAAGTTTCCTTTCTGTCATCCACTTCAAACTGATTCTGAGTGGACAGCTAAGAGGGTCTGACCCTTATCTTTGACACAGAAATGATCACCAGCAAGCTATTCATTCCTCAGGTTTCCTTTCTGTAAAGTGGGGCAGGAGCCCATGGGAATTCACAGGGCTCTCTAAAGAAACAGGAGCAGGGACGGCAAAGACTCCACTCTGCAGGACACACACAGTAACCCGACCAAAACAAGACCAGTGGCTCATCTTCCCAGAGCACACTCTCATACCACCATCAGCCCCGAGGTCACTCTGCGGACCCCTTTTCCTTGGACTTGGTCAGAACCCATGACAACTTCTGGCCAAAGTATATGTTCTAGAAACCTTTTCTTTAAAAAAAACTTTCACAATAAAGTTTATTATCTAAAATGGCTGTAAAAAATATAAAATAGGATTCTGCACAGCAGAAAAATAAAGCCAGAGACCCTCCCCCAACCCCTGGTTTGTGCAAAGATACTGGTTGTATGTAAACATGAAGAGGTAGGAGGTGAGTTAGGTCCTGGCCCCAGACAGTTAAGCTGCTACAACCAGGGGGACCCAGAGGGAGCACCAGGAGGGGAGTGCCCCTCAAGAGGTGAGGAGGGGTCTGTGGCTTGGTCTCCAGCTGAGAGCAGAAGGTGCCTTGCTCCCTACACCCACTCCCTCCAACCCAAGCAAATAACAATAATTAATAATAAAAAATAATAAGGCGTCCAGTTAATGCTGCGTGCGCGCGGGCGCAGCCAGTCAAATCTGGAAGGGGAAGGAGGTTAAGTAGTCTCGGAGCACGGAGTTGAGCGGGATGCGCGCCAGGTTCTCGCGGCCCACGGTGGCCACGATGCGCTGGCGGCACAGCTCCTGCAGCTGCCGCACGCGGCGCTGGCGCAGCGGAGCGCCCAGCATGCGGCGCGGCGCTGCCACGTAGTGCTCCAGCAGCTCGAAGAGGCAGTCGAAGCTCTCGCGGCTACCGTCCAGATGGAAGCGGCCGGCCTGGAAGTGCACGCGGATGCTCGTGGGGCCCGAGGCCATCTTCACGCTGAGGGCGAAGAAACAGTTCCGCTGGCGACTGTCGCGCACCAGGAAGGTACCCACGGGCTCGGCGCGCAGCCGCTCGTGCGCCCCGTGCACACTCAAGGGTCCCCAGTAGAAGCCACAGGCGTCGAGGAGCGCGCTCGTGCGCGTGATGCGCCGGTAATCGGCGTGAGAGCGGAACGTGCGGAAGTGTGTGTCGCCGGGGGTCGGGGCCGGGGCCGCCAGGCAGGGCCGAGGGCGTGCAGGGACCGCGGGAGAGGAGGAGGGAGAGGAGGAAGACTCTGGCCGCCGTCGGGGCTCTGCTGCCGTGGAGATTGCATTGTCGGCTGCCACCTGGTTGTGTGCTACCATCCTACACGAGGGGCCAGCCGGAAGGGTGGGCCATAGCGTCCGGGGGTGCGCTGATGAGGAGACAGAGGCAGTGAGCCGGCGCGTCTGGGTGGGGCTGCAGGTGAGGGGTCACGCGGCGGCGGGAGAGGGGCGATCCGGCCCTGCGGGCTGAAGGCAAAGCACCAAGTCCACGCGGCCCCAGAGTCTCAGTGGGCGCCTCTGGAAAACGGGCTTCTCGGCCCGAGGAGTCCCTCCAGGAGGAGTGGAGTCCAGCCTCTTGGTGGCTCGGCGAGGGGGCGTGGAGAGTGCCCGACTCCGGGAGCCGGCAGGACTCCGCCGTCCACCCGCTCGCCGCCCCGCGGCCGCCGCCTGCTGGCCACGCCGGGGTTTGGCGCCTGATCCCGGAGGTTTGGGCGAAAGCAGAGGAAAGGCCGAGCTGCTGGGGCCCCGCGCGCGGGGGGCGCGCCCCGGGTGCGGCTGGAGGGAGCCAGGGACTTGTGGCTGCGACCCTCCCGCCGCCGGTTCTCAGGCCCCGCCGGCCTCGGCAACCCTTTCCTTCTTCCACCCTCCCGCTCCGTGCCCGCTGCCGGCTCACCTGGCGGCGGGGCGCGGGGCGCCGCGGGCGGGGCGGCAGGGGACTCCGAGGCGGCTCTCGCGCATGCTCCGGAGGCAGGAGCCGTGCCGCTGCCACGGCCGCAGCTCTGTCTGCTGGTGCCCGCCCCTGCGCCAGCTTTTTAAACCGGCCACGGAGCCCCGCCCCCTGTCCGCTTTCGTTTTCTCTTTCAGCGGTGGCGCCTGGAGCTTGCAACTCCCACCTCGGTTCCACGTTTCTTGGGACCCTCCCAGAGGAGGTGCTCTGACCCCACCTCGTCGAGTACCTGTCGTGTCGTCCCTCCACCCAGGGGCTCTGTTCCGCTCCAGGGTCTCCTGGCCTCTTCTCCGACTCCTCTTTGAGACACAGTACCCTCACTTTTGCCCCGGATACTTCGGTCCGGGTGTCCGGCAGCCCGGCCCTTCAGAAATGCACCGGCGCTGACACGCCTTCTTTCCCCCAGGTGTCTGTCTGCCTGCCCCGGCCTCACCTCGGTCTTCCACTCTCCTCCAGCCGATCCTTCCTGGAAGCTTCCGGAGGTCTTCCCGTAACTCCCAGCCCGGCTTTCCCAGCCGCAGACCCGAAGGCCTGATGGCCCCCCTAAGCCCCGCGGGTCTGAGTCCTAGGCATCCCCCCCGCCACACGTACCCTATAGTCCCCGCGCCCCTCCCGGCTGGCCGCTGCGCCTAGACTTGGCTTGGATTTCCCAGGAAGCGGTGGCCAGACCACAGGCTTCAAAGGAACCCTCGGCAGTGCGGGAGGGGCGCCTCACTCCTACCTACCCAGTTCCTCGGAAACCGGGCGCGGCCACATAAGGGCCCCAGTGGCTGGACTCACCCTTCTCCGTGCTCCTACTTGGAGACAGCTTGGAGAAGAAACAGGCTGCAATTTGCTGTGGCAAGCAGATAGGGACCTGACTCCTGACCTCCCTGTTTTTATGTTGGGGAGGGGAGAGCTGGGCACCTCCAAATGAGACCAGTGCAGTCTCAGATTTGGTGATCTGGAGACCCTACGCACACCCCGCCATTCCCGTCTTATAGATGTTTCCTTCAGCTGCTCTATCTAGCATCTGCCCTTCATAAGTCCTCCCTTGCTCCTCACACCCGCACACCTTTGGCTTGTGTTGGGGGGTGGGGCTGGTCGGGACCATTTGTGCAGGTGTGATTTAGTGATTCTTCCGTGGTCGAAAGCCATGGAGTCGATGCCTGGCTGGTGCCAGTGTTTTTGATTGAAGTCGGATGGGGAGCCCCAGCATCAAGAGGGGCCAAATGAAAGACACTCTGTTGGCTGAGGGCTTAGTGACTGGCCTCACACTGACACACACTGCCCTCTACAGACAGCTCTCAGCCTCAGCCCAAATGACTCCTCGGGACTGTTCTCTAGAGCTCCCTATCCCTAAACTACCTCAGTTTTGTCCTGAGCACAGGCTGGTGACCTAGAACTAGGCAGACTTAGAACTCAAATTGGCGTGAACATCCAGGGTAGGACCTACAAAGGGTGAGAGAAAAGGTGCAGAGTCATGCATGAACTGAGGAGTCAGAGGTTGTGGTCATTCTGGAGGTTGATTGAGCCCCTACTGGGGCAGGTGAGATGGGGCTTCTTGGGTGGTGGTAGAACATAAAAGTATAATCCTGGTTAAAAGCTAGACTTTGAACCCAGATCCACTTCTAGCCCTACCACTTTCCAGCCTGTGATCTTGAGCACGGAATTAACCTGTCTGCCTTGATTTTTTCACCTGTGAGCCAGGGTGATAGTATCGCCTGCATGGTTTTTGTGGGGTATGGTTCATATAGCTGCCCTGGTGTGTGATGCATAGGCATCCCTGGGTGCCTGTTGGTGTGACAGCATGTTGGAGTCATGCACAGGACTTTGTCCCTTGGGTTCGCTTTAGAAGTCCTAGCCCAAGGAGCGTGGGCCAGAGAGGGCACTGCAGAGGAGGGGAAGACAGCCTGCTGGCAGTGGCAGTAGCATGCTTCTTGTGTGCCAGGATGAGTGGTCCTGGCCTGGAGAAGGTGATCAGGTTGGGCTGGCTCCTGTGGGCTTTTCTCCCACCCAGCACTGCTCCCTGGAAGGCCTAGAGAGAGCCCTATAATACCTGATAGTTCTCATATTCCTCCCACTCCCACATCGGACAGCCCCAGTAGCCCCTCAGGAAAGCGTCCTTCCTGCCCCCAAGCTGGGACTTCCTCTCACTGGCCCTCGTTGTCCATTCCCAAGAACCCCACCTTGATTTCATGTAGTGTTATCCCAAGTTGATAGTGTGTTGAAAGCTTCACAGTCCACACCATTGATTTGGCAGAACAGTCCAAGCCAGCTGTATGAAATATGTGGAAACTGGGGCTGGTGAGATAGCTCCGTGGCACAAGTGCCTGCCTGGCAAGTGCAAGGTCATGAGTTCGAACCCCAGTCCTCCCAAAAAAGAAAGAAATATATGGAAACTAAAACTCAGAGGTAAAGTCACATGCTCACCAACACATTGTTCAGAAGGAGCAAACTGGGGTTCGTATCTTCATCCATGCTTTCATAAACTTCACTCTGGATTCCACTGCTGGTGGTCTCCATCATGGTCTGCCTTAGTTCAAAAGGACTATCTGTGTCCGGTGGTCTGGTGGAGAGGGGAGACAGGCCTCTACTTCCTCTTGTTAATAAGCTTGGGGAGGCTAAAGATCATACATCAGGGCCTCAGCCATCTTATTGACCCTGAGCCCTGTCAGTCTCAATTTCCTGACTTGTTCAGTGAGCCTGGCCCCTTCTCCCTAATGAGGTTGCAAAATCCATGGGGAGTCTGAAGTTTCTGGTTACTAGTTCTCATAAACCCCAGTGGACAGTTATATGGCTTTGGTTTCATCTTCTGCTGGCCTGGTTTCAAAACGAAACCAAGACCTGGTGTCAGAATGCAAAAACATGCATCTGCTGCCTACCAACCTTGACCATTGGGCACAGGGCTCACAGGGAACCTGCAATGGGAAGCCCTTAGGTGCTTAGACTCATGGCAAGACTAACCCAGATCTGGCACCAGGCGTGCTGCTGCCCAGCTGTGTGAGCTTGCTCGAGTGGCTCCTGCTCTTTGCATCCCATTGATCTTATCTGCACAATAGGCTCTGAAAATTTTGTACCTCACAGAGCATCAGTGTGTGCAGAGCCCAGAGCAGAGTTCCAGGCATAGAGCGACCAACACAAGTGACGATCACAAGGCAATGAGCTCCCTGTCCACAGCTTGCCAAACAGTCTCTGGTGTGAGGCAGCCCAGCCCTGGTAGTCAGGAAGTAAGGGGCCAGGGCAGCATCTGAAGTACAGAGATCCTCCCCTGCTCAGGGAGCTCAGGTTTTCAGTTTCTCTTTCCAGCCTCAGGCTGGGAAAGCAGCCCTTGCTCTGGAACATCAGTCTCAAAGTCCTCTGGGTCCCTTGGACTGGGACTCCTGAGCCCTCCTTTTTCAGTCA